>WBNO01016924.1:15775-40935 GCA_013400575.1 Peucedramus taeniatus | reverse complement strand
CTCAGCTCTGGAAAGAGCCTGGCTCCATCTTGTTTACAGATTCCCTTCAGGTTTTACACATGTTGATGTGATCTCTTCATGAGCCTTCCCTTCTCCATGCTGAACATTCCCAGCTCTATCAGCCTGTTCTAACAGGGGCAATGATCTAATATGTTAATTACCTTAGTGGTCCTTCTCTGGACTCTCCAGTACTTCTGCACAAGGCTTTTTATTTTCAGCAATAGCAAAGAGCACCCTATGGAGTCATTAAAATTTTGTTTGCTATCACAAACATGCTGAAAGAGGTACGGTTTGTAGAATTCCCTCTTAGTTTGTAGAATTCACATAGTGGAAGGAAGGGTGAATGTGTCTTTCAGTTCCTGATGCAGTGGTCTACTTTCCAGCACTGCAGACAGTAATGGTCTCCACATACAGGACCCTCCTGTCATGAAGGCGTGCTGGCTATGAGCAATAACTGCATTGACCTTCTGGTGTTTTTCAATATCTCCCAGAATAATCTTCTCCATAACCTTACTAGGCATTAAAATGAGACTGGGAGGCCTGTAATTTTCCTGTAAGTCATTCTTCTTGCCCTTTCAAAAGCTGATTCTTTTGCCTTCCTTTCTGTTTAGGATTAATCCATTCCCGCCTCCTAGCAACCACTTGCCATTATAAATCCAGCCAAGACAGCCTGTAAACATCCGCTGTGTAAGTACCTAATGCAAGTGGAGTTAATGAACTGTTCGTAAGTACTGTTCCCTCTAGCAAGCACAGCCTAAGATCTGCTCCACACATGCCTCTGTCAGCACTCTCAGGAATGAGATCTTGAGATTATCAGCAAACACAACAACTGATAACTCGTGCTTGAGTAACTAGGGAAAAATATGCTCTTCCCTTGACATACCAAATACAGATGGACTTGCTGAGGACCCTGGGAATGCCTTACAGGGCTGCCAAGGTACAAACAGAAATATATTCATCCATATAACCAGAGTACCTGCATTTGGTACTTATTCATTCTAGGATCCCTCTGTCATCAGGGGAGATATGGAGAGCAATTTAAATCCAAATCTGAGTTGGTCTTTGGGGCTGTCCCTTTCTCCACTAATTCCACAGTGAGTTAAAAAAGCTGGACTTCTGACTTGGACATCTCAGCATCTGAAGCTAGGTAGGGTGAATCTGGGTGTATCTCAGGAACCCCTTTTTTTCACCTATATCATTATCTCTGTGTATGAATAAGCAAAGGATGTATAACCAGGTTGGGATCATCTGACATTTTCTTTGCATAATTTGAGGATCTGAACTACCCTGAGCACCTCCAAAACACACCTTTATAGAATCATAGAACCACAGAATAGTTTGGTTTGGAAAGGACCTTAAAGATCATATAATTCCAATGCTTGCCTTGGGCTACCATTATGTCATGTAAAACTGTGATCAATGTAGATGCTACTGAAATGTGAACATTTACATTACACAGTTTATTTAACTCCTGCTGGGTCTGTCCTCTAAAATTTTAGCCAGCTGTGTTTGCAGGAGGCATATATCTACTCTGCTTATTTTATTGATATAAAATTGAAATAAATTGAAATAAAGTCATTCACCTTGTCACAACTGTCTGCCAAATCAGTTCTTCTTCACTCTTTCTAGTAACAGAAAGTTTAGCAAAAATATTGGTTTAAGAGATTCCTCCCTCTTGTCCCATGGCATGGTCCAAAGTTCTTTTGATTGTGCTAACACTACTGTCTGTGCAATCACATTATAATGTAGCTCAATGAATAATTAATTTTAAAAAGAACCCTTCAAAACCTGAAGATCTCTTACACTTAAGATTGTATTTAAGAAAGCAAATGCCACTGTAATAAATAACGAGGCTGTTGTGTGGAAAAATCTGTTATAATTTTCAGTAAAAATCTGTTATAATTTTCAGTTGTATTCAGATCAGGTTTACTCATTGGCTTTGGCAAGTGAACACCCAGGTCACACAAAGAGCACTGCAAGTAATGTATAATACAGTAAATTGCATGTGGAATACTCCAGAGAACTCAAACAGGAAAGGCGGGATTCATCTCACTTCATGTTACACCTCTGCAACAAGGACCTCTGCTCATTTGCAGATAATGGCGAGAAACAGCCTTTTAAAATGGTGATTAATTTCAGATGATAAGATAAATTGTGCTCTGCTAAGTGCCTGTTTCTCACCACTGATTGTAAGGAAGTGTGGAGTCACTAGCTCAGTTGTGGAGATCTGCGTTATACACAGCTATGAATTCCTCCCTGCCTTTCCCGGCAGAGACATGTCACACTCTTGTGTGTGTGTGCACAGGCACACACATATTCCAAGATAATATACATGTATGTATGTGTTAGTTCCCATGTATAAGCCCTTTCCCCTCTGATTTGCTGCCACTTCTCTTCATAAAGAGACCCTGATATGTGTTACAAATTACGTGGGTTCTTCAAAGCTGAGACGAAAAGCAACAGATCAGGCTTCCTTCTCTTGTCCAAGTCCTCCAACTTCACACCTGCTCAGAAATAGCAGCTCTTAACTGCCAGCAACAGCTCTCTCCTTGCACTCAGTTACTGGGATTACTGGGACTGGCTGAGCACAAAATCAAAGTAGCAACAAGTATTTGAATTAGCATAAAAGACAGACAGTCCTTGGATGTCCATGCTGCAATAGGGAGTTTAAGTACTCCTCCTTGTTAGCTCTGTTAGGTGATATAAGGATGTACAAACTCCAAATGTCCAGGGTTCTCCCTTTAACCAAGAGGAAAATTTAAGTTAAAGAAGTTAGCTAATAACCATGTGGTGAGTCAGAGGTTGTTTGCTGTGGGTACTGTTTGCTGTATATTCTCCTTGCACAAATGTTCATATCTCCTTCACCATGCACCAGTAGTTGGTAGTGAACTAACTTCCCTTTCCTATGCCTTGGGAGTTTATCCACTAATTTCAGTCATCTAAACCTAGATGGAGGTTCTAGGACTGAGCCACCCTTGATACCTAGAGGTATCTCTTCAGTCTGCATTATTCACCCTGAACTTCACTGTGGCTCCTCTTTCAGCCTGGAGGCACTAAGTGTAGTGGACCTGAAAGAGTCAATGACATGAGAAAAATTTCCAGTACAGTTTCATAACCAGAAGCGAAGACTATCTCAGGCTCTCCAGAATACAGAGATTTCTGGGCCCACCTAGCTTCTTCCTACATGGATTCAGAAATACAAGGAATGAAATCAAATTCTGACCTCCTTCCTGCTTCTTTTCTATCTGTTTGGCCTAAACCCAAGTTCTGCAGTACACAATATATTTCTTGTATGAATGATTTTCTGCCAGAGTAATTTGCAAACTCAAATTACGCATCACAACACCCTTGCAAAGTAGAAAGGAAATTAAAAAGCTGGAAAAAACCACCACTTGTTGCAGCAATTTCATGTGGGCCAGAGCTTACCTTTGGGTCTAGGTATTTTAAATGATGGGTCAAAGCAACACTGAGACAGAGGACAGGTTCTCCGTGCTCCCATCAGTGTGAATGGGAATGAAGGCGACTCAGAACTTTTATAATCCTTAGCTTTGATTTTGCCACCCCTCAGTCTTAAAAAGTCAAACTCAAAGTATTTAAAGCAGTAGAATAGTGACTTGTAAGGTCTCAAAAACACCTACATCTCCATCTTCCATCTAAAAGCCCATAGGTTCAACCTGACTTTAGATACCTACAAACTCTTTTAACATGGCCTTAAATATGGGACATGTAATAGAAATCCCAGAGGCTGTGATTCTCCATGTCCTGAACAAACACCCTGCCTCCAGAACTGTTTCTTATCCCTTCTACAGCATCCCATTGTCTCCCTGTAATGTCTGCAGACACTGTGGCACCATTTGGGCAATCTCTAGTGGTCGTCTTCTCTGCCAGTTCAGCGTTTGTAATTTTTATTTCTTCCTGGTTTTGAAGTGGCTTATTGGGCATGATGCTATTATGATGTTATTATTTTCTGGCCCAATGAAAGTATGATTAAAGAAAAGAATATAAACAGACTTTGTAAAAAGATGTAATTTAAATTCTTGCTGATAAATTTAATTCCTCTGTAGACTACCACTGAGTTTAGAATTAGAGGTGGGCCTCAGTCAGTTTTAACATCTAGACCCACAGCCACAGGATGAATTCACAGGAGTTCCTTTAATAGTCTTTACAAGAGAATAAACTACTCACTTATTTAACCCTAAACTTCCCAGAAATCGGTACATTCAGATGTCAGGGAGAACTGTGAAGTGTCAAGCAAGAGTCCAGAGCCCTGCTACTCTGGAGTTATTACTGACTTTATCTCCTGGGAGGACCCTGGGTGATGATGCTTTCCGAAGTTACAGAGTACATCAGAGGAACAGTCAGAAACTGCCCACTGGTAAAAATGAAGTGTAAAATATCTTTTCTTCTACTACCACTACCTCACCTGAAACTCAACTCTCTCTTTCAGTGAATGTTTGAAGCAGAAGGAAGAACTTCAAGCTCACTAAATACAGTCTTCTGGGAACTATCATATTTATTCATTATGAATTATTCTCAGCTGCCCTTCCTGGGAGGAGCAGGATGAAAGAACCTATAAGCTTTTTGTAATTGATTTGTGATGGGTCAGGTTCACAGAGCATAAAATAAAATAAAGAGCCTTCTATTAGGCTGAAGTAACCCAGTCACTAGTGCAAGGAAGAGCAAACAAAGAGCTTCCCTTAGCTCAAACACTGTGGTATTCTCAGCCTGTGAACACTGACTGACTTGCTGTTATGCACATATAGCCAAGCTCCAGCCTTCCCCACGTTTGCCTTTTCAATAGCCACATCCTGGCTAGCCCGTAGCGCACAAACCCAGCACGACCACCCAGGCTGGGAGTGTGAGAATGGCAGATGCAGGAGGGAGAACAGCAGCTGTGGGCAGCATGGAAAAGCACCCTCTTCAAATGTCATAAAGTGCTGGATAAAAGATGCAGACATGGAAAGAGCTGGAATCCTCCAGGTCGAGGGCATTCTCCTCTCCCCACCAGCTTGGCTGGGAGCCACATTCCTACATTCCTGGCTCTGCCACAGAACAAGACAGTGTTGGAGAGGCAAAGGCCAAATGCTTTGTTGTGGGTAATGTATGTCAGGACAGCTCAAACAAAAAGCCAAAGTTTTACAGTTCTTCTGCTGGCCATACCCTGCGACCTGAATTTCACAAATTATTACTAGATTAAGTTGTTCTGTAGCCTCTTTTGATACAACCCATTGAATTTAAAACTGCTTCTCTTACACTGGGAAGAATTTCCTTGGATTAGAATACATCCTTCCTTATTGAAATGTTTATGAATTGATTTAAAAATGCCACGACACTGGAGCATCAATGATTTTCTGCTGGGATTACTAAAGATCCATTTACCTTGCAAGACAAATGCTGAGATTCACCATTACTTCACACAAAATAGGACAAGAGAATCAGCAGTTCACATGCCACTAAAGCCTGTTTCTTTTATGTGCTGAAACAGCAGAGCAGATAAGAAGTAGGAACAGACACAGTGTTCTGGTATTTACTATATTTTAGCCAACCATGCCTTAGGTAAATTACTCATCTACCTGTTTTCCAAGGGGTGAGAGATATGGGAGTTTGAAATTTGGGCATGGTGTTTTCATGCTATGGGATGCCTAAGACACACAAGCAAGGGAAAAACTGGGAGGCTGGATGCATTCTTCTATATACTCTCTCATAAACTTCTGTTCCTTTTCATTTATAAACCCTAGGGAATAGAGAGCTTGCCAGTACTGCCACTACCATATAGGATCTTCCCTGGCTAGGTGTGTAGGGGGAGAGGAGAGATACATCAGATTGTCAAAATGAAACTTCATTATTACAACACAGAGACCCTGGAACCCAGACTATTTTATAATTTAAACTTTCACTGCACTTTTTCTTTTGGTATATTATCCTTAGAGGTTGCAGTCCAGGGAACAACTAGGTTGTCTTCACACCAGTAAACAGATCCAGAAAACTTGTGTGATTCTTGATCAACTGCCTTCACTGTTCAACTGTTCAAGCAGTGGGACAGTGAGGTTGAAGCCAAGTAGGGATCTCCCAGACAATTCCCAGGTATGCTTCCAGGAATCAGTCACAGCTAGTGGTCTGGATACAGCCAACCCATCTTGGAGGGCAAATTGCTTAACTGCATAGACACAGCTACTCTGTACCAGTTAAACTCAGTGCCAAAAAAGCTTTTTGTTTCCTAATATAGGAAATTGCTAGTCTACATTTACCATGAAAAGCCTGGCCTTGTCATGCTGAAGACAATTGATAGAAATGGAATATTAGAAGGTTTAGCTTTCAGATGCTTTTTTCCTTCCTTCCATTCCTTCTGCTCTCTCTCTCCCTGCAAAATCTGTTTATACATTCATGCATGGTCTGAAATACGTTAAAATCTGTGAGTTATCTGGGTCCTGATGAGAAAAAGGAGGTAGGTTTAGGGGCTGGGGGTGGGAGAGAGAGCGAGAACTGTTGATCATGGAAATTCTGAGAGAGCAGGAGGGACAAACAGCAATAATCAGAATGGATGTTTTTGTGTGTGAGTTACTTTTTTAGAAAGATAGCCACCACAGGCTCATTTACAATTAGCTGAGCCAGAAAATTTCACATCTCTTTAATAATTCATTTTTTCCCCTGAAGTGAACAATACAGGACAATTGCAAACATTTTTTTTTTCCAACCAGTTTCCCTTCAGTTTTTCAGTCTGAGGTGACTGGATCAAAACTTTTGAAGAAAGTTTGTTTTCTGAAACATGATCTGAACCAAAGGCCATTCAGAATAATTTTCTTCATGGAAACTGTTCTATTTTTGTAAATTTGATAACAGCTTGTTTTTACAAAATAAGACATTGATGCCAAATTGAAGCTGGCAATATAATTTAAAGAAGTGTCACTCTGAATATAAACAGGAAATGTTTAGAGTGCTGATCCAATGATTAATGAATGTTTCCACGTCTATATAGCAGCCAATTTTCCCTTTCCTTGGAGATTACTCCATTACATAAGCTACAGAAGGGCCAGAATTTCGGTCCCATGTATTGAAGTATACAAAAAATACTTCTGTACAAATGTTGGCATGATTTTCTCCCTTTGAAATCAATTACAGGCATCTTCACTGACTCCAGTGGGAGTGAGAAGCAAGCCAATGTCTGAAAGGTTCTTTGCTCACACCTCTTTTTCAGGGTCAATGCAGTTTTTTTCTGCAGGATTTTTCAGCCTTCTTCCAGCTTATTCATAGACACCACTCCTTAAAAGTCTGACTATAGTTTAGTGAGAAACCTCTCATTTTCCTCTCTGTTAGACATGCTAATATTTTTTACTGACCGGGGGGAAAAAAGTGAATTTGACTGAGTAGTTCTGAACCCTATTGTATGGCTCCAGCCAGACACCCACAGTAGTCTTTTTAGGCTACCCCTAATCGAAATACACATTAAAAGAGAACTTAACAACAGAGGCATCTAGTTGCCCAAAGAGTACCAATTTAGGATAACAATAGTAAAGGGCAGAACTTGTTAACTAGTACATGCTGTCCCCAGACCAACAAACCAGTGAAAAGAGAAAAATAAAGGAGTATGTATTTTTGTCATCTTCTCTATTCCTTTTGTAAGGACACAGAAACCTCAGGCACCCAAGGGAGCCTGAGACCTTCAGGACAGCTGCTTAACTTGGCACTTTAAGTTGCAAGCCAAGCATATCAGCATTCATTTGGTGTAATTTCTGAGAAGCAGAAACTGCACTGACCAGAGCCTTTGTAGGCAAACTGGAAATAAATATCAGGTGGAAGAAGAACAACATGCTAGTGTTTTTCTAGTGAACTCATAGACAAGTTGAGACTTACCCTTGAGAGCCAGCCAGGTGCTCCTAAGTTTCTGCAAGGTGTCAAGAGAGCTCTGCTTATGCTGGAAGCAGTAGGAGGGAGGAAAACTTCACAGGAGACAGGATTACAAATTAGCATTTGCTTTCCTTTGTCCATTCTTTTTGGAGATGTTTTTCTTCTGTTTTTTTTTCAAGACCAAGACTGACTTATTTCTGCTTTTGCCATATTCTGGATATCCAGGCTCTCCAGTAGCCCTTGTGTGAGGAGGAGAAATCTCTATATAAATATTCACCTACAACACAAAAACTGTCTGAGGTAATAACTTGGCAGAAAAACTCTCTTATGTAAGAGGAGTTGCCCCAACCTAAAATGTCTCTACCACATAGCTTTCAGGAATGAAGGGTGTTTAAAGTTAATAACTCACTGTGTAATCTTTAACTTGCAAAAACGTGATCAGATCTGAAATGGGTTGCCTTAGGAGAAAAAAAAAAGAAAAATGGCATGCTTAACCATCTTTATTAATGCTCTTTATTAATTTATTAAGGAAAGAAAAGCTGTATGTAATATATGGATTTATTTTGTGGGAATACATGGGTTACATATATGTTACATAAGTATTTTGTGTATGTTTGTAGCAGCTAAATACTCCCATTAAGGACCTGGTCTCAAGCTTGCTGAAGTCCATGGAGCTGCTATTGACCTGAATGGCTTTGGATAACTACTAGTCCTGAGTACTTAAATTTAGAAGTCTCCAGTAATGATCCTAAAATAATGCCTTAATTAAGACTTCAAACTGTAGTGAGACTTGGGCACTCTGAAAGTCTGGCTTATTTCTCGAGGCACTTCGACTCAAACTGCTTTTCTTCTGGATCTAACCAAAAGACTGCCTCACCTATTTGAAAAACAATCCAAGGCTCTTGTTGTTCTTAGCTATGACACTGACTTTCATTCGCAACCAAGTAAATAAACTGAACTCTATGTTTATCCTTTCTATTTTCCATGTTCTGCTTGAGTGTGTGGGAATGTGTGTATTTTCATTTCTTTATTTATTTTGTGATCACTTTTTGCTTGCTGAAGCCACAGCTTTCAAAGTCATACCTGAGTGTTCCCAATACAGTCAGACACTATTTCAGGGAACAGACAGTTTTATTCTCCCTGTTCAAAGGGATTGGCTATGTTGTCATGTATCTGTAGCACAATTTCTTTTTCAAGTACAGACAGTTATTTGCTTGACTACATCCCAGTAGACAGCTGCCAGTTTAATCATCTCCTTCTCATTTAAAAAACTTGGGCCATCCTACTATCACAGATGTAGGAAATAATAAAGCTTTAGGACTCTGACTAAAAGAATGGGGCTGCATTACTGCCACACATAGTAATATATAATAAAATTAATAATTAATTAGTAATATTTCCTCCATATATATTTGGAGGAAAAAAAAAGAAAATATATTAATCTGTGCAAAATAGCAGTATATTCAACCCAAGAGTTAGGATGTACTGCTTTTAGTCCCATATAGCAAGTAGGAATACAGAATTATTCTGTATTGGAGCACTATTGTTCATTGGCAATCCTGAAAAAATAAATTCTATGCAGTATTTTATGCATAAACAAGATTAAAATAATGTCTTTGAAATGTAGCACAGATAGTTTGAGTTCTCCCATAATTGGAACAGAGTCATTTGGAAAAACAACAGTGGTAACAGTGCTTTGGATAGACCTTTCAGGGTACAGTGAGGACTGGCTATTCCTTAAGGGAAGGGGAGTCAGGAGTTGAGCACAATACAAGACTGGCAGGGCAAAGCCCAGACCCCATCCTGGCAAGGAAGATGAGCAGCCTGGGCTCAGAGACGGCAGCCACAGTCAGCAAAGGATCCAGATTATCAGGTGAATTCATGGTAGTATGTCAGGTCTGATGGTAAGGCACGAAGTAAATCCACAAATCAGGACCAGGGTAAGCTTTGATGAGGGCATTCTGGGGCAAGACACAGCTCAGCAATAATGGAGCAGGTCCAGAGTAATGAGGCAGGTCTGAGAACAAGCAAGGGAATCATTCTGCAGACAGCAATCATCAGTGGGATCCACTGCTAGGCTAGGCTGTGGCTGAGCTAGAGATCAGTATTCCCACAACATAACTTCAGCAGGGACTAAATCCCTGCCTGACATGAGCTTTAAAGAGGCACCTAGCTGCAGGGGCAGAGTGTGGGTGGAGGTCCCAGGTGAGGCTAGCCAATGCAGTTAAGGCCTGTGCCTACACCATGGGGACTGACAAGATCCTGTCTCAGTAGCCACAGTGCTGAGGATTAACTGAGTAATTCAGTCTGTAACTACCAATCCTACATGTATGAGGAGTCAGTTCCTCCTAAATTCATCATCTGATAGTATGATTTTTTTAATATAAACCACATATAATATTTTAAATATTTGTTTTGTGTGTTTATTTATATAAGGAATGTATAGTGTAATTTTATAGTAATAAAGATGTGACTTGATTTTTCATTAACTATTTTTGTACTTCAGCTTGGCTCATTCCTGCCTTCTGCTCAGCCTTCATTCACTCTCATACTGACATTATTGGAAGAAAATTCATTTTCAGTGGAAAAAGAAAACATTTTTTCTCCATGCCCTTATAACCATACCACTGTTTTTGGTGGATTGAGCTATCTGATGTATTACTGTTCATGGTCAATCAGCCATCTGTCACACAAGAATCCCCTTCAACCAGTGAATATTTGGATGCAAGCTTCAGTCAAAAACAGTTTCAGAAATAGAGATGTCTGGTCAGCTACTGCATGGTCTGTTTTTTTCTGCATGCTCTAAAGAAGGGATTTATGATAATGAAACACAGACTCTCCATGACAGGAGCACCAGAAGTAACACTGAAGCAGGGACAGAGAAGAAAATTAGGACTCAGAATAATGACAAAGAAAGCTGTAAAAGATTGTTTGATCTCTAAACTTCAAAGGATTTGAGAGCAGGTTTTGTGTGTGTACAACTTTGTTCTTTCTAGCCTATCTGGCTTGAGCCTCCAAATAAACAACCCAGTATTTCACAGTAGGGTTTACAATCAGCTCTCTCATTTCAGGCTCTCATTCAGAGTTAAACTCAATCAAGAGTTCAAGAATGCAGGGTCTTCCTTTGGAATTGTCACAAAGATTCCATGTTTATTAATATAGAGTTCACTTCAAGATGCTTCCAGTTACACCAAGCACCATCTCTTTTGTTTGTGTGTTTGTATGACACAGGCACAGGGTGTATGGCACTGCTCTGGAAGATCCCATCCCATGCCAGTATATACGGAGGCTGAAGGTTAAAGGAATGGGAGAATTTGCAGATTTATAACAATAATAAGATCTTTTTTCACAAGATAAATTTTGGACTCGGGGAGCCAGTATATTCTTCTATATTCAGCTGTAGCTGCTACACCACTCAGAAGGAGCACAGTAGAAGGGATACTGACCTAAATCCTTATAAAACATTTAATTTCCATTTATACCACACACAGCTGCAGAATGTTAAGCCAAATAGTGAAAGTGTACCTTAGCTAGCTGTAGTCAAGCATTTTTTTTCTGCTGAACAGAACCATAATTTTCACTGGATTATTTCAACTCTGGAAGTTTGTGGCATGGTGTATGACATGGAGATCATTAGTTCAGCAGACTTCTCTTGTTAATACATCCCTGAAGTAAAACAATATCCTGACTTCTTGTTAGGAAATGATCCAGAAAGCTTGTTTGTCCTGGCAGTGCTTTGCATGCAAGTTAAAACGTAGCTATCCATCTCTGCACCTTCCTGTCTCAGCAGATTCTGTATCTGTAAAGAACAATAGCCTGTCAGCTGCTACAGTCTGCCAGTCTTTTCTGGAGAAATCAGACTTGAACCCATGAGCAAGAATGGTTTTTTCCACAGTCCTGCCTTTTATTTCTATAGTTAGCTAGTCTGGTGGCTACTTTTCCAGCATGCTTTTCCTTATTAAGAACCATTATTAATGCTTTGTCCACCCCAGAGCTAGGAGGACTGTTTCACCTATGTATATCTCAGTTTGTCTGCAGTGTAAGACCAACAAGGAACTGTGTTAGTGGTGCATAGACGGACAGACACTGATTGCCAGGTAACACATATACTCTGCATAGAGATTAAAAACCCCAAACAACAACACTAAAGACAGAATATACTCATGATTTTTGCATTTCTGTGGAACAAGAGAAGGGGGGAAAAGTAAGGCTTGTCCTGTACATGGTGCTGAGAAAACCACTACTGTTTCATATCCTAGGACTGGAGGACGACAAAGTCAGCAATAATGCACTCTAAAGTGCAGCCGCAATAATGAAACTTAAATCTTAAGGAAAACTTTCTTCTAAGAAAAACAGTGAAGATATAGCATGGATGGATGACAGAGTTCAAGGCTGAAATATCCATGTTTGGAGGATTTAAGGAATAGGCTATGAAAATTTCTGTTAGGAATGGGAAGGAAGGAAGAAGATGCTATTAACCCAGGAAAAGGAGAAAGTCAAAACAGTATAGAAATAGAGAAATACCTCTAAGGGTATTATTATAATACCTTAGAGAAATACCTCTAAGGGTGTTTTTGCAGGATTATTTCCTGATTGTTTTTCTGTCAGCACAGATGATACATAACCTAGAAAAACAGGATTATTAAAGGAGATTAAAAGAAGTTGACCTAAGTTTGTGAAAGAGATTAGAAACTCCACCGGGTCGTTGTGTTAGGATGTACCATAAAGAGGAGAGATCTCCTTTACCTGAGTCACAATTTAATATATCAAGGGTCTGGGAAAGTGTTTGCTGTGGGAAGCTATTCTTAGAAAAAAATAAAATATGATATGTAAGCAATAGTAATTAGAGTGCTGATGGCATATCCCACACTAGCACTTGGGGTGCCTCTTAACAGTATTGCTTATGATAATCTGTCGTCAACTAATTTTCTAGGTCCCCTCTAGAGTCAGTGGGGAGAGACAGATGGCTCTTGAGATGATAGAGCCCATCATTCTCAGAAATGTCAGCCTTCAATGCCTGTTTCTCTGTCAGCTGGAGAGTGAACCTACATAAACACTGAAGATTAAAACTAGAAGATGTAAAACAAATTTCACACACGAGGTCTTTACATTGATGTGTTTTCTGAAAAATAAAGAATAGCTCAACTGCAAGGAAAAATTTATCATTCTCCTTAACTGTATGAATAAAAATAAATTCCCCGTGGTCTCCAAACGTCAGAGGTCCATACATCAGTCAGTCATCTGCAAAACATCAGATTTTACTAAAGTAATTACTATGGTCCTATCCACATTTGAGTTCTATTAATCAAAAAAGAAAAATTACAGAGGCCGATTAGATCTCATAATTTTTACAAATCAAAACTAATGCACAGAGATATTAAAGATCAGATTTTTCAAATTCATGAGGTTGATATAGATAACACATTCTTTGAAAGACTTGTTATTTATACCTGATAGTACAGTTATTAGAGTTGAGAAGGGATGCAAGATGTTGCAATTTGCAACAACTTAGTGTGGCTAAAAAGAAGCAAAAGCTAAACTTTATGACTACAGAACAGCCATAGTAAAAAACCCCAACCAAACCAAAACAAACCTAAATCCTGAAATAATCTCATGAGGAGGTTTTCTCATTAAAAAAAAAGATATCCAAAGGGAAGAGCTGTGTAATGATTCTAACTTATAAACATATGAAAACTAACCTAAGCTTTCTGTGCTGTTGAGAAATGTTCTGTAATAGTGAACTTCAGCACCTTGGTTCCCACCTTCTGTACTAAAGAATTACATAAGATTATAGCTATAGCCAGATCCTGTAAGCTACCAACAGTAAGCTGTCATTGAATTCTCTCACCACTGCTCACAGTCCTGTCTCACAAATGCACCAGCTAATGACTTACTGGATTAAGTCAGCTGAGAGTGAAGAGATGGTTGTGTCAGAAAGAATTGAGCAGGTATTCAGCTGAAGTTAGTATCACCAAGCTGACAGGCCAGAATGTGTTTGTTTAAAAGTACAATTGAAAAGATCTTAGCACACAGCTTGCCATTTTGTAGGATCTGCATGAAAAAGATGCCATACATTGTATTTTGTTCTCAAGACAAATATGCTGCACTAATGGTTAAAACTCATCTGAGGTTAAAACTCATCTGAATTTAAAAACTGTCGCTACATCTTTCAAAAATCTTACTGCAACACTGAGTGTATGTCCTAAGCAATACCTGCAAAGTATTGCAAACACTGTTGCCTCTAGGACTGTCTCGTGATTTGCTGACCCTGAAGATGCAGGTATCTGGTTAGGGAGAGCAGTGCAGTGGAGACTGTGGGCATATGGCCAGAGCAGAGGAAGCTTCCCAGTGTTTCCAAGCCAGCTAGACTCAACCGACACTTCCAGAGCCAGGCCACAACACAGCCTTTCATTTTCCCTATGAGCTATGTTTTGTTCAGAAAGCAGTTTCCTTGCTGCATTGTTTGAGGCCAGCCATAGGGAAGAAGTGCCAGAATTTCCTTTCTGTTGGGGTGAACAGTCTCCTTCATGACCTGCCCACCTCAGCACACTGACAGCAACTAGAAAGACCAAGGCACATGTGCCAGCCACTGCCAGGAGTTCAAGAGAGGTACACATGGTACAGTGCAGAAAGAGGACAGATTTCATGTGAATCATGCCTTATTTTCTTCATGGTGAGGCAAAGCCTGGATAGAATGTAAACTGATTCCCTTCCAGTAACCAATGTTTCTTAAGACTTGGTGATGAGAGCAAGTTTCTGTTGATTTGAAAGAAACCAGTAAAAAAGATGACAAGGTTACACAAAATTTATCTCAGCGTTTCATGCTGCTTTTTTTTTCATGAGAGACCTGTTTTTTCAAACATTGAGAAATCATAAAACTGTTCTTTTCTCTCTTTTCTTTTCTCTCTTTTCTTTTCTTTTCTTCTTTTCTTTTCTTTTCTTTTCTTTTCTTTTCTTTTCTTTTCTTTTCTTTTCTTTTCTTTTCTTTTCTTTTCTTTTCTTTTCTTTTCTTTTCTTTTCTTTTCTTTTCTTTTCTTTTCTTTTCTTTTCTTTTCTTTTCTTTTCTTTTCTCTTTTCTTTTCTTTTTTTCTTTTCCTTTTGTGGTTTCTCAAGAGAGCTGTACTGTAGACAGAAACCAGCTAGCAAAGGGCAGAGACAGCAATCAGGAATGATTACACCATACAAAAATGTCAGTGGCATAACATGATTTAACTGTGATTAACTGCCACAAATTACAGATGAATGTAGAGGAAGAAAAAAAATCAAAAGCAGAAAACACACTGTACCCTTTATATTCAAATCCCCTGGACTTTTCCAAATTCCTCAGACCAACTCCAGGCATTTACAGAAACCAATTTTTTGCACTTCAACCCCTGAGAAAGGGGTCTAGAAAAAAGTAGAAAAGCTGACTGGAGAACTCAAGATTAAACAATACTCATCCTGAAAGTTGGACAGGCCATATTTGCTAACATTCAAAGAGCAGATTCCTATACGAAATGTGCTGATGTAAAGAGGTTGGAAGCTGTGTGTAAGAACAGAATGTTTCAAAGGACATACAGAACACTGGGGTTCAAAGGTCTGAAACAAGACCTCTAAAATTCTGCTCCAGCCAAAAAGAGCCATGCAGAGACCTGAAGGAGGAAAAGGGGGACATGGAAGCTTGCTCTCAGTGTTTTATTACCTGTCTTTTCTTATTGATGGACTATCAGCATGTGCTTGAGCTGAAACCCACCTGAGTGCCAAGGACAGTCCAGAAACAAGGGGTATCCTGCTCCTGCATGCATTTACTAAAGCCTAGGAAGACCCTAGAGACTCTGGAGGGTCTCTGCCTTTGCTCCATAGCAAGCTTATGTAATTCGGGGCAAGAGTGTTTTGAACTTTTGAGAAGAGACACCCAGAGACAACCTGCCTAGTTTGTTGCACATGATGGACAGCGTTCCTGTTCTGAGAAAAAAATTCATGAAGACTTCATCATTTGGCCTTGGTCCACCTAAGAGGGACAACTAGACAGTTATATTTTTCTTTTAAAAGTAATCCAAATCAGATAACAGCCCAACTGAAACACTAGTGAATTCATTTCAGCTGCTCACTTTGCCTTAACTCTCCTGGAAGATTTGTTTTGTGTTATTTCTGTGAGAAAAGAAAGACCCCACCTGGCCACCTTGCAGCCTGTGGTGGGGTGCTGAGGTGGGAGCCAGCACTGCTCTTCCATAGTCAGTAAATCAAGACAAGCAAATGCTTTCTCAGCCTTCCCCTGTTTCAGTTCAGAGTTGTGTCTGGCTTCATCCTAGATTATGGCAGAAGTTTTGCTGGTTCAGATAAATGGCAATCTTTGCCTTTAAACCCTGTGACTGCCCATCCAAACCAGTTTACTACTGCTTGAGAAAGACAAGAGTCAATTGTTTTTAAACATTTTTTTGAAGACCCTGCACTGGCATGTTGCAAAGCATTTATGTTAAAGGAATAGATGATTCTTCACAATATTATTAAATGCTAGTATTGCAATCTTTTGTGTACAGACAGGGGAGGGCAAGGTGTAGCAGAAGCATTACCTCTAGAGCCTACATGTTGGGTACTAGGCAATGCTTAGAAATCTTGTTTTGAGGGTACAACTTACTGCTGTAACCACCTTCCTCCTATATAGCCTCTCATGTGAGCCATGGCAGACACAGATATTGCTTCCTTCAGCTTCTCTACGTCTTACTGAAACCACTAAGTACAAAGTTATGTACTAGACAGAAAACTCTTCAAACACAAGGGCTTAAAGCTCTCAGGTAAAGGACAAATCTTGGACAATTCTGGTTCCTGGCAGATATTTGCCTGTTTGTCTGAACCATTTTGTGATGTAAACAATTTTGAAATGGCAGTTCTGGAATTCCCCAGAAAATGGAGAAAACAGTTCCCACTCAACTGCAGTGTACACAGAATGGCTAGTAAAATATTTTGCAATCCCTCACAGTCTTCATAAAAAGCATGTACATGACATGTCCCTCAACAACAGGTAAGGGACATAAAATGAAAAGATACTTGGGTTACACAGCCAGACACTACAAGGAAATAACTTTGTAAAAAAGCTACTAAAATTTTAAGGGCAATGCAGTTCTCTTCATTCTGTCATACTCTTCTTTCACTCCAGTGTTTTTTCAACTGAGTCTTTCTTTCCTCTTGAATAATCTTATTGAAAATAAAATGCCTGAAATCTAGGTGCAGCCTTGTCTTCAACTAAAAAAACCCCTTTGAGGTGGTTACAGAATCGCATCTTATTAAGAACCGCATGAACGATCAAGACTAAAAAAACTTGGCCAGCCCAACAAACTCTGCAAACAAGGGTGATGCCAGCACCCAGGAAACATGCAGTGGCCCATCAGGTGGCTATGGTAACTGTTAGATTTTTTTATTTTTTTTTTAGTTCCCATGCTTTTTTCACCACTAGAACTGCTTGACATTGTGAATCTCTCATTGTGATTCTCATTGTGAATAAATAAGTGATATATTAACTTGTCTCAGTCAGCAAATCCTTCAGTTTTTCCTAAGAGGTTCAGAGATAATTGTAACTGAGCCCTTTCATCAGCAGTGGGGTGTACAATACATAAATGGCCTAATTCTCACTTCTGCCAAAGTACTTATGCTGATATAGCCCCCAATATAAGTGTGATGATAAAGTTCCTTACAACGGTACAACACTGTTCTCTTCTAATACAGAAATGAGCTTTACTGATACAGCTGCATTCACACTACAGCCAGTCTAAACTTGGAAGTTTTACCAGCAGAGAGACACTGGTTAAGAGTGTGCAGAAAGAACATCACACACCTCTCTGACAACTGTGCTGGCAGACACTCCAGAGGAGACCCTAGATACACAAAACAAGTTTCTGCAGGAGAGCTGCAGTTGTCTGTGTATACTCTGCCCGCATGAGAAGCAAGGTAGTTGGAATAAGTTTAGCTCCCTTTCACTGAGGTTGACCAAAGGTCTGAAGCCATGGTCGTACCAGCCTAAAAGTGAATAGTCACTGAATTCCAGGAACTGGTAAGGGCAGTAACAGCAAAACAACTCTTTTGCCAGTGTACATATCTTTTTCCCTGAGGAAGGAAGTGCACCACTATAACTACTATAAATAAGACCTGAAGAGCCTGAGTTATATCTATTCAATTATAACAGGAAAGTTAAAATAGCCCAGAAGTTGGGCTAATCTCAGGCCACTTTCTGAGTAAAGATGACTGCATTAAGAGATACTTTAGCATAAGGTATCAAAACGTTAAGCAGATCACATAAATATACTAAGCCATGGTGATTCATTTGGTGGTAGAAATAACACTGTTGTATGAAAGAACAAAATTTCAGACCCAGGCAATGTCAGGGAAGCTGTACTCAAACAACAAATGGGTGTTCTGAAGAATGGCAAATTTGAATATCTCATTTGTGACTCAGAATCTGGGTAGGCTGCAAAATCTTCCATACTGCCTAATCTGCAATACTCTGCCATGTACAATTTTCCTCCCATTATTTTAAGGGACTAAAATTAGTGCAACAAGTGACTGTGGAAAACATGTATGGAAATAACGAAACTTGTATATTGTGCTCTCAGTGAAACAAAAATTAGAAACTGCTTACTTTAGATTTTGATCATCCCACTAGACTCTGTGTATTTCTGCAACAATCCCTAGATTATTCTCTAGGAATAACTTTTTCAAACCAAAGTTAGTCAAATGAGATGTCCTATATGAAACAGCCAAAAACTTTATGGTGGTGTTTCATTTAGTATTTCACTAATGCTTTTTTATCGCTAGAAGTTGAGCCAGTAAAGATGGCAAGCTCTCAGCACGAGATTATGTCTTTCATCCAGATCTCCCCTGTGCTCTTACCACCTGCTTTCCAGCACATTCCAAACACATCACTTTCCCTTTTCCCAACCCTTTGCCGTCAGTGCCACAACAGGCTCAAATGGCTCTTTCTCCTGGCAGCACTCACCACTATCACTATAATATCCATAGAGGGCTCTCAGGGTGGTGAGTGCACCAAGACACCCTAATTAGCCAGAATGAAGCTTCATCCACTTCCTAACAAATATCTTCTTCCTTTCTATTCCACCTTTTCAGTTCCTAGGTATGGCAGTCCAAGAATGGCTTGCAATACACTAGTTATTGAGAACTCTACAGTTCATGAGAAAGCATCTGGATGGTGCTCTCAGTGATATGGTTTAGTTTTATGTTGTCCTGTGAGGATCAGGGAGCTGGACTCAGTGATCCTCATAGGTGCCTTCCAACTTGAGATCTTCTTTAACTCTATGAAATATAGGAGTCTAGGAATTAAGCAGAAAACCTTACAGAAAACTCTTAGGCTAAAAGACTTTGTGTGCAGTCTTGTCAGTGCTGGTAAGTGCGGACTGGGAAAAGAAAAAGAGGAAATGAATCATTGCACAGTCAATCAAAAGGTGCCAGACAAGCCTTCAGGGCAAATACAAGACAGTGTGACAGATCTGTGCACACAAACCCGTGGAGACACAGAATGGTTTCTGCAGTGTTTCACTACCCACAGCCCAAGCTCCCAAAGGCAAGCTTCACTGGGGCAGAACTGTTTGACCAAGGACGCAGGGGCTGACCTTGTTTCAACATAGATTTCTGTGAAACTATCTGCAGCAGAGGAAAGACATGCAAGACAGAAGCCCAGGAGTAGAATGCAAAGTCAACATGTGGGTTAATTGGAGGGTGGAGTGGGTGAGTTATGAAGTCCCAGAATACTGAAATCTGCACTTAACTGCTCAACAAAACACAGCAGTGCAGTGTTTTTGAATGCTCATTTGCCAGTAAGTGCGACAACCAGGATGCCATAGCTCAGAAGGAAGGCTGAATATATATTCTTTTCCTTATATGTAGCTGACGGCTGTCTTGCAAATTACGAGAAATGTGGCACTTTCCTTTAAAAGCAAAAAGGAAAATGGGCTTTTTGTCAGAAGAGATATACTAGAACTCCCATTAATCTCACTTTATTAGCACTAAAAAGCAGAGTTCAAACATCCTGCAACCTCTACTGATAGCTAATAACTTGGCTCTCTCAGAGCTAAGAATAAAAAAAGTAGAATTCTTACCAGAAAACTCAATGTGGCTCCTCCTCTTAATTGTATCTTCCATGGAGCGCATATGTTGAATGCAAAGATTTGCACACTATTTTTTGACATTACTCCACAAAGTAAAAAGCTGTGGATACTGCAACTGCAGTATCTACTGCTGAGTACAAGAGATTCTATTTCTTGTTTACTGCAGGTTCCTAGAGCATCTCCACTTCTACTTATGTGCTTGCTCAGTTGTTGAACTTTGGACATTCACACTGAGTACTAGCAAAACTGATCCAATGACATAAAAATCTTCCAGTCCTGCTGCTGAACTGTTCCTAATTACTTTTGCATTTACTTTCTCTACCACAAAACCATGTCAGTTAACCTTAAAAATGTATGTATGTTTCAAGGATGTGGGAAGACAAATATACCAATAATTATTTATGATTCATATGGGATGTTTAGCTTTGCAGCATTAACACAGCACTCTTCATACACACATAGTTGTTTAAAAAATAGTCACATCCAAGGATAGTGATAGATGAGAACAAGAACAATTGTAAATGCTAGCAACTAATTTCATGAAAATCAAATGATTGGAGGTTCTTAGGAAAAACCTAATCATCAAAGTGATGGGAAGGTAGTCTGATCAAAGCAAAATCATTACAGCCTAGGAAATTTGAGCATTTTATCAATTATTCTTCAAGCCTTACTGACAATTAAGCAAAACCAGTTTTTGATAGTGTTATGCATGATTTCTAATATGTTCCATGACTCATGTGGTAAACATTGATTTATAACTCTGGCTTCAATTTTGCTGGCCCTTCACATAGGAAGAGGTCTAACAATCACCAGTGGGACAATGCCTTTCAGTTAGGAATGGCCCCCAAAAAATGCTGCATGCCCAGAATATCAAATCTACCAATTTGTGTTTGTGGTGACTTGTCATTCCTGTCAGATAGGAATAAACTGCATTTGCTGAACAGTACTAATAACAGTTCAAACAAAAAAAGTTCATACCCTGGTATGAACTTAGACACATTTACCATGCTCTTACCTAGGTATCAAATCACAGGTATCTCCTAGGTATACAATCACATAATTACAGAATGGTTTAGATTGGAAGAAATCTTAGGGATGATACAGTTCTAACCCCTCCTGCCATGGGCAGGGACACCTTCCACTAGACCATGTTGCTCAAAGGTCTATCCAACCTGGCCTTGAACAGTTCCAGATAGGGGGCATCCACAACTTCTCTGGGCAGCCTGTTCCAGAGCCTTATCACTCTCAGTGAAGAACTTCTCCCTAATAATTAACTTAAACCTGGCTTCTCTCAGTTTAAGGCCATTCCATCTTGTCCTATCACTACATATCCTTCTAAAAAGTTCCCCTCCAACTTTCTTATAGGCTTCCTTCCAGTACTGGAAGGTGCTGTAAGGCCTTCCCAGAGGTTTGTCTTCCCCAGGCTGAACAATTCCAGCTCTCTTGGCCTGTCTTCAAGGAGAGCTGCTTCAGCCCTCTGATCATCTTCTTGGCTTCCTCTGGACCAACTACAAGAGATCACATTCTTTCTGCCCTGGGGACCCCAGAGCTGAATGCAGTGCTCCAGGTGGGTCTCACCAGAGCAGAGCAGGGGGGCAGAATCCCCTCCAACAACTGCTGCCCACGGGGCTCTGGATGCCCGCTGTACAATTTGCTTTCTGGGCTGTGAGTGCACAGGGCCGGCTCATGTGTAGCTTCTTATTCCCAAAGTCCCTCTAGGCAGGGTTGTTCTCAATCCCTTCCCCATGTAACATGTGTTTGTTTTTGGGATTGCCCTGATCCCGGGGTAGAATCTGGCACTTAGATGTGCTGAAAGTCAGGTGGTTTGCAGCAGACCATGTCTCAAGTCTGGCTAGGTCTAAGCCTTGAACTGAAGGCAGCTACAAGGAACCAAATAAATAATCAGAAATAAAATCTGGCATTTATATAGAAATATTAACATCCCTGGCCCAGACCCCATTTAGTCTCTCCAGACCACACAATCCACCCTTTCAATAAGATCCACTGCCTCCCTGCTGCCTGGTCCATTAGGTAGGCATGCGACTTCCCATCACAGAGTCACTGGTCTTTCTGAAGAAGCAGCGTATGCACTTCTTCTACACTTGATCTGTATTTAAGAAGTGCTCATGGGACAGTGTGAAATCCTTTTAACCTCCCAGCTGTCATGTGTGCAGCTTGAGAGGATTGCTTATTTAGAGTCACACTCTGGAAATCACACTGTGGCACAAGCTGCCAAAGCAGATCCTCACTGCTTAGTGGGAACCATGGAACTGGGCTGGTTCTTTTCTCCATTAGCTGCACTGGGGCTGTTCAGATGATCACAGAATAATTCCACGTCTGAAATATATTCCATAAAGATGAAGGAACCAAAATTGTTTTCCCTTGCTTTTATGCTGCTGTGGTGCATTGTGTATCCTCTTTCCAGTACATACTGAACAGCCCTACCTGACTGCTCTATTGCTTGGTTTATGTAAAAAATTATGCAAATGCCTGTATCATTACCTCACCCTCCTTCTATAACTGGGTTTTGAAGTTTCCTCCCTTTGCCAGACTTGCCCTAAAATTAAAGTCATGTTGGTGCAAGCTAAATTTTGAAAACTTGCCTTATTATCAGACATCTCTTTCATGCAGACACCTGTACACTTTAACATAAATGTCAAAGAAAAACTCAACCTAATGCACAGTTCACTTGTTTTGCATAATTTTTACTATATTTATCTATACAAAGTTCAGGTTTTCTTTTGTATGTTTAAAAAATAAACATTTCCTTGTTTCTCTTCCTGTGCATAAGTTATACATACACTCATAAAACTGATTTCTTTTGTAAAAGCAATTATTTCCCCATCAAATTCAATGATTTCCACTTTAAAAAAATTAGGAAAAAATTGAAAACTGGCTTTGCAATATTTGGAAATAAATGGTAAAAGCATTAGGGGATCTCCAAGGTATTCCAGATATAATAATTTATAGTAAATGAGATTATTATTGCTGGGAAAAGAACCACTTAAAGTCAGTTTTCTGTGGGAAAAACCAAGACAGACTAATTCAATAGCGGTGCTCAGAAACATACAGCAAATATTTAAAAGCTGCAAAGATCCAAAACAACAAGGGAAAAACACATGCTGAGGAAGTAATTTGGAACAGGATGCTTCTGTTCATCTTTATCTCATAGGGAAGTAGCCTTACTGTCCTGAAAATAAGAATAGGAAGCCTATTTTATCATTTTGTTCTTCCAGTTTATACCAATTTGTCTAAAGTAGTTCTACCAGCACAATTGTGGAGTAATGCAGTGTTGAGCCAAGCCTGGATACAGGGACCTGAAATAGAAATTGTTGAGCATTGAGAAGATGTGAATTGCTGCCTGAAAATCTCACAGACCTCTGTGGCTGCTATGAGCAAAGCAGTCGTGTCAGAATAAATTTGGCTCAACGTGCTGCTATAGCAATCAGCTAGTAATGGCTCATCTTCCAAGGATAGCATTACTACAAAATTAGAAATCAGCTATACAGCCACATAGCTGAACAGTTAAAAATCCAAAATGAACCTTGAAAATGACAAATACGTGGCTAATATTCCCTAGATATAGACATCAAGGAATGCATCAGAAGTTAATCTGTATTCCTTGCCATTTTTACTTTCAAAGTATGACAGTCTCCTTGTCCCACAGAAGCCTCCATGCCCTGCCAAATGTCTCAGCTGCAATTCTTAAGTCAAATGGGATAAAGGCATTTGGAATTACAAGATCAGTAGAGAAAAACAATCTGTCACATGGACATTGAGGAACAGTCCCTATCCATTACAAAGTACATTCCACTGAACTCAGTCCCATTTTGTACTTGTGCTCTCACGTGCTCTGCTTTGGCTATCCCAATATGGTTCATGAGGTACAGTGGGGGCTCAGGATATTTATCTCAAAAAACTACAGTCCTGTTACCAAGTTTCACATATCTGATATTCATGCTTCCTTGCCACTGCTCGTCTCACCTACTGAAACACTGTAAGGAAACTTTTCCGGTTTTGATTTTTCGTATGCCTGTTAATGCAGAAAAACTGATTAAAGCAAAGCACATGGAGAAATTCTGAATGGCTACTGCTGGATCTCTTTTAAAGTTTATATGGTGTAAAGATCTTTTCTGATGTTAGGATTAGCATGTAAAATGACTCCTACCATAACTGTTTGACGTTTGATGAACTTTTTGCATGTTCCGTGCAATATGGGTTTGGGCTAATTAATTCACATGAGAATGCCATCTTGAATACAAAAAAGTTAAGAGACAGTGAGAGTAAAGCTAAAATGCAATGCAAACGTTTGTTGACCAGCTAAATGTTCTCACTGACCTCAGGAATGTGTTTGAAAGCTTCTTAGGTGCCTAACAGCTGAGTATCTTCGGCACTTGCAGCCAAGTTTTTAAAGACATTTAAAGAGCCCACTAAATTTTAATTATGAAATAGGTAGGAATTAGATGACAGAGATGAAAAACCTGACACTAAGAAATTAATGGAAGACCCCATGGTGAGGACTGTGAGTACACCAATAGATCTTAGAAGCTCTGACCAGCATCATCTGGGACTCCACCCTTTGCTCACATCAAGGACCTCCCTGCAGGCTCAGACCCAGGCCTTTCAATCCCTGGCTGAGCTATGTTGGTAGCACACCTGTCTTCAGCCCTACCTCCTAAATGGCTCTTGGGGCAAGAGTTAAGTCTTTTGCCTCTTCCCGTCTCCTCCTGCTCCTACCAAGACTCTCTGGATGGTTCCTGGAACTGCTTCACCTCTTCCCCAGGTGTGGAGCTGTTGAAGGAACATTTTGCCCAACCTGTTATGGTTGGTTTGTCTTGGTTTTTCTTACCTGAAAAGTGGTCTGATCTTGCTACTCCTTGACACAAAAGACAGATTTTATGAGCTCTTCCCCTACTAGAATAAGCGTTCGTAAGATCAACCACAAAACTAATGCTTTTTTTTTTTTTTAAATAAATGCTTGCACATTTCTCTTCAATGCATTTGGTCAAATTGCAATCTCAACACTTGCATTGTAAAAACAGAGAAATGTCCTGAAGTTCTCCAGTGCACAATGAAACCTACAAGAAGCCAGAACTTTTCCAGAATGGCATGTAATCTTATGTAAATGGTTAAATGAACAAGGTGGGTATCACTGATAAAAAGTAAGAGCTCTGTTTTGAAGAGCTGTGATTTGTCTTCCCCACATGTTTTTTGTTTTTT
>WBNO01016924.1:710-15743 GCA_013400575.1 Peucedramus taeniatus | reverse complement strand
TAAAAAGATCTGATAAAAGCTTTGGAAACATGCTGGCCATTAATATATAATGAGAAAATACTCTGTTGATTATGCAGTTGAGAAGAAAATCAAGATAGTAGGTAGAAAGTAGGGAGGAGAAGAGCACTTAGAGAAAAACAAGATGCAAAACATGGTCAAGAAAAAGTGAAGGCAGTAAGTGAATTAATAGAATCTTCCACAAATGAACAAAATCAAGATTCAGTTTGGCAGGTGGTGGCGGCTGTGGAGATCAATGCTGTATGTCAACACTTTCTGCCCTATTCCTCACAGCATGCAGAGCAATTCCATTGAAATTTAATTACAGAGGAAAATCACATGATTAAGAAATATGGACATAGTGACTGCAAAATATGCAAATTATGCTGCAATATTTAATGACATAAAAGGTAAAAGACCTATAGAGAAAAACTCATGGAGGGAAATTAGTTCAAACACCATTAGAAGTACATTTTCAGCTGAAGCCATGAGGGAATTCAGCTGTAGAACTTTTATTAAGCTTAATTGGTGTCATGGTGTAAACTCCCTGTGTATCAAGTTGCTAATGTAGTCTATGAAGAATGGCTTTATGCTTCTCTAGGTGCATTAAGGAAGAGAGTGAAAACAGTGATTTCACTGCATTGTAGGCTCTGAACAACTAAATTCCTTTTTTCTTGAGCATATACTATTATTGTCAGTTTTGACCTGCATGATAGCAAATGGCATTTGAAAAAAAAATAGAAAAAATAGCAGAAAAAAATTGTATGTTGTTAACCACTCTGAACTGGGAAATGAGCCAATTCCTTTCATTTTTTTTACTCAAGGGATTGGTTTTGCCTCTTTTCATAACACTCATGAATTCTAGTAATGCTCTCACTATGAATATTCAGCATATAGAATAAGAGCTCGGCTGAATGCTTCAAATTAGGCCCCAGTTTGTCGAGCTAAGTTCAATATGTTGACATGTATGCTGTGACAACCCAGGAGGTGAGGGATTTACTGGCACCAGAAGATGCCAATGGAAAAAAATGCTCCCAAGTTAACATTCCATTTCATTCTCCACAACAAATTGATGAAGTGTTGGAAAGCACTGACAGGGTTGTGGATTTAGAGAAAGAGGGATCTGAAGCCATTTACAGGGTGAATATACTTAGCACCTTCAATATTTATTGTTTCTCTCAGATTACATACCTATCTTTATCCTGGTTGTCTTCTATCTTGTAGGAATTAAATGGTCACTAAGAAGATGAATGAAAAAGTGTGAATATTTGTTATACATATGTATGATATGCAGTGCTTTCAGCAAACACATCTCATTTTAAATGCTCATATATTTTTTGTTCTTCTGTCTGATTGAATGCTCCTTGTTAAAGAGATGAGAAATAAACTTCTTTTAGACAAGTTATGCACTAATTCAATGACAAATGATATGGTTACAGGAATTTATGTGTGCAAAGAGATAACGTTTCCATTTTCAGAAAAAATATATTCAGATTTTTGAAAACAGGGAACTGAAAGAACCAACGTGTATTTAACCACATGTTAAACCTACTGGCTTGTTCTAGCCAGTAGGAAGAGTCTGAAATGATGGAGTTAAATTCAGTGTGTAAAATGGAGTTGTCTGAAAATGGTGTTTATCACAGCTTGGCAGAACTTGCTTGAATCAGGATTATGATGAGAGATACTCTGGAAGACCAGCATTCTTCTGACAAGAAATTGTTTTGCCACTATAACTCAGATTAAGGAAAATTTATTTATTAAGAACAGTTAGCAATTACTTAAAATTTACCACATTACCTGTTATGTGACTCAGGCCCTACTCTTGAGTACCATACCATAGAAATTTAACGGAAATGGAAGTTTAATGGAAGTAGTTTACAAGGAAGTAGTATAGAAGACAACTCACAAAGAGAAGAATGAGTAAAATTTTACTGATAGGTTATTCTGTGGATCAAGGTATGCATCATTTTCAGAACAGCTGAAAGGTACAGCTTTATCCAGTGCCCTATGAGTGTGTCAGAGCATGGGTTGAGTGGAGACCTCAGGGCGACTGTGTGAAGGCTTCATTACTTTGAGTTTGGCTAAGCTTGAACATTTTTGGGATGTTAATGATAAGCTATGGGTGTAAACTTGTTTTAAAGTAGAGAAGCTCATACAGAGACAGATTAGATATTAACAAGGTTTAGAAGTATCTTAATTATCTTAGTGTTTGATTCAGACTTTTACTCCACCAGTGTAGGGTTTCTGACATACAACCAGCTCCATGCAGCTACCCAGGTTCATAAAAAAAACCACTCTTCATACCATCTCTGAGTTCTGGTTGGGGTGTGCTTACTGATTTTTCTCATCAGCTTCCTGGTCTCTCTGGATCCATTCATTCTGCTAAGTGACACAAGGGCAGGGACTGTTCCCATACCCTGTGCCAAGTGGCAGAGTTCACACTACACAGAGCTGGCTCTGGGTCTCCTTTGTGTTCCATGTGGTGATTATGCAGCTCTAAATTCTTTTTTTCTTTTTTTCTTTTCTCTCAGTTTAAGTTGTCTAAGAATAGAAAAAGGACTGTGTTCAAGGCTACGGATTCAACATATGAATGCCTATTGGGAATAGCCTGGAAACAGCCTGGCACATGCTGTTGTCTGCACCACACTCAGGCAGTATTTCAGAGGGTGCTAGCTGACACAGCCCAAAACTGTACCAGCAGCTAAGCTCCTCTTCTATCTGTCCCATTTAGAAACAGAAACATGGCTTTATTGACTCCTTTCTGCCTGCTCCACTCCATACTGTGGAAAGGGCTCTTTGCCCACCTTTCTGTCCTGCTCCTGTCAAGCACATTCAGGTGCCCTCCAAGAAAGGAGGGAATTGAAGGACCCCTTCTTGCCCATCAAAAGCAGACATCCTCTCTGTTATTTGACCTGCTTCTCCCAGAGGAACGCACAGAAAGTTATAGTAAATTGCAACCCTTATAAGGCTGAAGAAAAGACTGAAGAATATTACAGTACTGCATCTCTCGGTGGCTGTCAGGCACCGTCCAGATGAAGCCACAGGCTCAGGAAGGCATTAAGCTGCCAAAGATCAACAACTAGGACACAGAACCTTGCAGCAGGTCACACTGTTCAAGTTCTTGCTGTTACTGTTCCCTGTCAGAGACAGGATACTGGGCAAGAGGTTTAGTCAGAGCTTAACAGGCTTGACATAATGACAGTTCTTATTAAGTGACTGGAGTAATGATTTGACCTTCAGGAGAGGAGGACAAAGGGGAAAATATATTCTTCATCTTGTCTATCATGTTGGGTTTGGGTAGAAGAATGCCAAAGAGGTTCTCCGTCTTGAGAAACCTTGGCTCCTAATTTCACCTAATCAATATCAAATTTAAGTGTCGTCTTATTATCAAGCACGTTATAAGGATTTTCATGTGTTTATAAACACTGGCCTCTTAGGAAGAAAAAGGCTTTTAGTTATATGAATGTTATAATCTTAAAGCCTATATTAAAATATTATTTCTAGCTGTTTTGCATACAGATGACTCAGTTTTAGAAAATCATACCCTTTTCACAGACAATCCCTACCCAAGGGCAAAACACATGACAGAAATTACCTGTCATAGTTTTTCATTTGTCTACACTCGTGCAATGATTCTATGCTACTTACTTGGTACTGCGGCAGAGCAAAATGTGCATAAAATTATCTTTCAGTGTTTAATAATGCATGTATTTATTTTTATGCAGAGATAGTTCATCTTTTTTCCACTTGATATATTTTAAATATTGTCACTCAAAAAAGACATGAGATCCGCCCAAAGTGACAGATTACTATCAACTTATTAAAATTTTGCCAGTTTGATTGCCAGGTATAGATTGCATGAGGCAATCTATACCAGAGCAAGCTGAGTTTTTTTATTCTTCCTGGGCTTGTTAGCTGCATAACATTGGACTGTAGGTTTGACAAGTAAAACTTGTGGCTAGCACGACCCATGAAGCTCATACTTAATATGAGTACTTAGCTCAATGTACAATTTACTTTGGAAAAAGTCAGAGACTGGTCTTACTGCAAATTCTCTGAAAGAAGAAAGGAAGCACTCTATGTTTAAGAAAGTCAGCTGTTCAGCACAAGACCTTTGTAGACCTTGCAGGTGACTTTTTCTTTGCTATTGACAGATGGAAGCATGCCAGGACATGTGATGGGGAGTATTTCCTTGAAAAACAGGGGTCCACACATAGCACAGGGGAGCAGAGCCTGGCTGCAGTTTGTCAGTGTGCTTCTGGCAAGGCTCTTGTATTTCAAAGGACATTCTATGAGGTACAGATAAATCATCCTTTCTTACCTTGGCTATAGCACTGAAGAATGATCATTACCCTGCTCAGGGCCACATATGCTGAGTGCTTTGATTTGAGGAGCAAAAAATCAGATCAACCAGCTGCATCTAGTATGTGAAGCAGGAGAGAGGCCATTGGGCTAAGCTCATTACTGTAAGAATCTATTGTATAAAACATGTGTACTTCTGTAGTTAGGAGACAGACAACAGAATGTGTCCGTGATGAGACTGGATAGCAGACTACATCAGAGTACATTCTGCAGAATACACCAAAAATGGAAGAAATTGTGGCTAGCTTTTAAAAAATATTTTGGCAACTCATTCTCAAGGTCTTTGTATTAGAAGGCAAACATCACCCAAGGCATCTTAAAATGCTTTTGTGCATTTTAAGAGTCTAGAAGCAAGTGCCACTGTCCTTTCGATTTACTTTTTCTCTTTCTCTCCTCTCTCTGATAAACACTGTCATTATGGTTCTTTATGTTTTAGAACTGGCAGCTGCAAAAAAGGTAAAATGAATTTCCCTTAACCTTTTCTTTTAACTCTTCACCTAAAATTCTTAATGGGGCTAGTGTTTAGGGAGGAATAAAAATCAAAGGCTATAAACACAAAGAGTATAGACAGGTATTTGCCAAATATCGTGCCTAACTATCTCCAGCACCTCCAGTTTCCTTGCTCTTGTCCCCAGATTATCTTAACCAGAGGTCTCCAAGTGTGCCAGCTATTTACTTCTCTAAGAAGGTATGCAGGAGAGAGCCAACTGATAACATAGTACATGTCACTTGTCAGCCCAGAACAAGAACAACATTTATAAATACTTTGTTATTAATAACATTGGGTTACCTGACTGTTATATGAAATGCAAAGGTCACACCATGTTCAAACATGACTTTTCATCAGAGCAAGATACAAACTTCAAGTTAAAAGTTGTCAATGTTTCTAAGAACTAGAAATCAACTGATTTATCACTGTCCTTTCTCTATGAAATAAAGATCTTAAATGATACTGACCTTAAGCAAGACAGCTGGCAATATAAAATTGTTTAATTTATGCTATCATATATCTTCTTCTTCTTTTGTCAAAAATTTACAACTTAAGGAACATTGCTAAAACATTCTGGTTTGTTCCTAGTTTTGGAAAAATATCACTCCATTTCTGAAAGTAAAATAAGGAGAAAACAGATTGTATCATTATTTCAAAACCCTCAGGATTTAGACTATGTCTTGCAATATGATAAAGGGACAATCTGAGAATGTTAGACCTTGTGTTGCTTGCATGCAAATCTGTCCAGCTTTGGCCAAATCACAAACTAATAGAAATACCATTTATAGGAAAATGTAGGAACCCTTGAGCTAGGTCTGAACACAATGCAGTGCCATGCAAATATGGTTATTTGGGTCCGAGTCCAGTGTCTCTGAGAGGCACTGCATTGTATTTACACCTTTTATTGCTACCTAAATTTCTGCACAATCTAAGTAAAGCAAGCAAGCACCATCTGGTTGTGCGTGTTCGAGCATTTCCCCTAATCGGAGCTGGCACAAAGCCTTAGTCTTCAGAAGTCGTACCATTGATCAAAAGTTTCATAAACATGAATCATCAGATCAGAAGGGAAATAGATTGTGCAGGAAAAGACTGCAGTGAACAGCTAAGAGGCCTATTTCTTTCTAACAAAACACAAGTAGTGATAAGCAAGCTGTCAGTTCTGTACTCTTGTTATGTTACTTTACTACAGAATTAGACAGCTCCTTGCTTCCCTGATTACTCTGCTCCCTGTGAATCTCTACACATTTGTACCAGCTGCCCTTGGCTGGGCTTAGACCAGCCCTGACTATAGCAATTGCATGTTTGTTTATCACATACAGCCTAAGAATCAGGAAAAACCTTACAAACTGCAGTTAGTGATATGGTATGATGAACAGTTGTCAATGTTTTACAAGGTTTCTTCTGACTAGCTTCTCTGCTTTGAATCTGTTGGCAATTAAATGCTAACAAAACAAACTCAAGAGATGCAAACATGAGGAAGGAAACAAAACAGTAAGCTACTTTTATCGCATGAGTGCTAAAATTGCAAAACTCTACCATAATTCTCCTCAAATATGGGATGCTGAAAAAAGGTTGAACGAGAAAAAAAACCATTATTCTGTGCAAAATATTCAGTGCAAATCTCTAAAATCAGGCAGTCCTAAAGGTTAGGAGAGGTTCTTCATAAATAGATAGTAAAATACACAGCCTTGTGTGTATTTTCAGTATGTAGAGGTACCACAAAAATTAGTCCGATTACTGCCAGAATAAAGCATGAGTTCATCCAGGTCATCTCCCTGCCTATCTACAATATCCACGTTACTTGGCGATTCTTGTCTAATTCATATTTAGTTTAATTGATGAGGCTTCAACACTATCTTAGGCAACTTAAGCAGGAGACAGATTACCTAATGTTTCTACCACATTTTCCCCGCTGTTCTAACTCATACCCACTACTTCCTGTCTTCTCTGCAACATTGTATTCCTTTCCTTTTTTCCTGCAAATTTGAAGCTGTACCACTCCTTCCCACAGTCTTCACTCCTCCAGACTAAACACAAACTGCCTTTACTTCCATCTTTCCAAACAGGTCGTGTTTCAGACCTTTTGACCTGTAACTTTACTGCAGTACTAATCACTCAAGGACATTATTCCCTGAAATGATGCAACTCAGATATACCAAAGTTAGGCAGGCTGCCCAGTGGAGGCAACAAATCATTAGGTTAAAACCATGCTCCTGTGTTGCTGATTCCTCATCCTCAGCTTGCCAGTTTGTTTTAATCATCTGTTGGATGTCATCATAAACTTCTTAATCCTCTTCCCAATACATCTAAGCAGCACATAGAGCAGCCAAGCCACACACAACTCCTACTGGGAATTCCCGTGGCCTTCTGTATAGATATCTAATAGCATTCAGAGTTATAGCTGAACCCCTTTGCAGGCTTGACAGGTGCCTGACCTCATACACTGTTTGTGCAAAATCACTCAGAAGCACTCAGGTGGAAAGACTGATCAAAGGACCTGGGTTTTTAAATAATTTCTCTCTGGCACCTTTCCAGCTCTCTAGGAGAAGAGTTGAACCTCCCTGTTGTGGTCTGACAAGTACAACAGCTTTTCCTGAAATCCTTGTTTTCCATACTAGCACATGGACATTTTCTTTATGGATAGAGATCAGAGCTGGCCGCTGCTAGGAGTGCTAGGTAGCTCTAGCTAGGCATGCAATGTGTTCCAATGGGTGGAAGAGGGGTAAGAGAAACACACAGATTTATGAAGATGAAACACAGGTAGTGCTGCACTATAACAAAACTAATGGTTTTGTGAAGGATGCTGGGTTTAGCGTTTTGGCTGCTCTAATGTAACAAATTGGTAGAAACTATGTGTACAAAGTAGAACCAGGGCTCAGACATGTAGGGGCTGTACATTTCCAACACTGCTTTCTGATTCATGTATTTTAGGCTGTCTGTATATCCACAAAATGGGAAAGCTTCTCCTGACTGCAGTGGTGGATGACTTTGAGATCACTGTAAGAGCAGGTAGGTAGAAAGTATTTTCATCTCTGTTGCACAGGTGAGACCTTACTTGTGCACTTCCATGGTCCAGTACATATCTGCCATACAAAGCCTAATAAAACTGCCCCAAGACAGCCAGTTTCTTTTCCTTACCACTCAGTTGCACTGGAGCATTTTCTAGAGGAAAGCCAGGCCAAAGGAAAAAAACATGTTATTAAACATTAAAACAGTGTTTGCTTTCACTCACAGTGGCTGGAACAATTCTTTCCCAGGAGACTTTCCCACAAGATCTGTTCTCTCTTAAAATGCTCACTTACTCATTACTTTCACTTCCTTTGTCTTGGAATTTCTAAGCAAATTATTACTTTAAGGTTTTCAGAAAATATTTTTCTTTTTCTAAAAGTGATGTTACTTGGACCCTCTGACTCTGTTTTCTGTTAGCTGAGATGCAGAACCAACTTATGTAAAATTCTAGTTATCCTAAAACCAAATGAGAATGTTCCTATGGGGCAGGTACACCACATTAAACATATTAACTCTATTTCGCAAGGTTTCCACACAGCAGAAAATACCCATGTTTTTATGTGTGGTTCGGATTTTCTCCTGAAAGAGCAATAACCTGTGTGCCTGGATTCTCCCAGAACAAAGAAAAGGTATTGCAAAGCTCTAGATGTCTTGCAGGCAAACCTTGTCCTAGCTTCCCTACGTGACAGCTCTGATAATCTTCCTTGCAAACAGTTCTGTATGTTTGGGACGCCTGAAGCTTCACACCTTTGGAGGGAGGAATATACTAATCAAATTGAAGCAATTTTGAGAAACTGTTTCATTCTCTGAAACTTCTGAAGCTTTCTGAAGACGTTTAAGGGCAAGACAGAATTTGCTAGGAGTTACTGGTGTTCTAAGCATGCTCTGATTCTCCTGGTTATGGTCAAAAGTGCTAAATTTAATGTTTGAGTGGGGACAAGGCATTGTTGCTGAAGTACATTCCATTTGGGAAAAAAAGCAGGAGTTAGAAATAGATGAGGAATCAAGTAATGCTGGAAACTGTTGAAATCTAACGTAGATATTTACTTCTAAAATAATAATAGATAATGAACTAATAACAATAATAATAACACATGGAAATATTTCAGGGTTAGTTTTTAATTTCACCATGTAACCTGATGCTCTTTTACTTCTCACAGTCTACAGGAAAAGGATCTTTGAGTGTCTGAGAATCAACCCTTTTGTCTTTACCTCTTGTGTAGAAAAAAGCAAGAAATATGGTTTATGGAAAACATGAGGACAAGGAAGTGAAACCTGTGTTAGTAGCTGATAGGCCTTGGAACCATGAAATACTATCTCTCTGCAGGAGTTGTCAGAAGCCTTCAACTGCTCCCAGGCATTCTCTGGTTCTCTGGCACGCAGAAAAGCCTTTAGGGATAAAAGCTATGCGAGTGCCTACATGCAATGTAGGAGGACATGGATTTAATTATAGCTCTTCCCCAAATCTGTATGCTGGCTAGCATTCCTAGTATTAGCTGGTCCGTTTTCCCTCTTATCCTCTGCTAGGATGTAAAGTAAAATTCAAGAGAACTCAGAGTCTCTGATCTGTGTGTCTGCCTGGAGTGAGGTATTATGAACTCCAAACTTTTCTAAAAAGAAGAAAGTACTTTAAATAAAGCCATCTTGCATCCAAAGAGGAGGAGCTTTGTTTCCCCAATGTGACCAATTTTCTGGGGTGAGACAGTTAATGTTAGTGCCAGAATAGAAAGAAAAAGTAGGGGGTACCTGTGCTTATAATCTGTAGTTCAGTATGCAGCAACAATACTTGGAGAACTTCTGGTTATCTACAGCCAAAAAGTGCTCCAAGAGATAAGTATCATTATTTGATGTTCCTGCCAACCTCTTCCACTTCTCAAAGGCACTATGTAGAGGCTTGCATTAGTTGTGCTCTAACATGGGATCAGGGCTGTCATCCTGGAATGGAGTGCTCAAAAGTACTTAAGACTTGTCTAATTATACTTCAGATGTTTGAAAGATGGAAGTGGTATTTATCTCTAAACTTTGCATTATGAAACTACCGTTTGGCTAATTAAAAGCCTTCCTTCTCTCATCAAACATTTACAGAGAAATTCAGGCAGTGTCATTTCACTATGCCAAGAGTAGCAGTACTTTTAGTCATGGCAGTGAAAAATGGATTTTTAAAAGTCTGGAAAATAGAGACAGAATTGGTGTTTAGCCCAGCAACTAAAGTCATAAGCTCAAATCTTAGTGTTTTTGAAAGGTAAGCTGCATGGCAAACTTTTGGTGTTCAACCAACTCAGATCATACAATCATAGAAACAGAGAATCATAGAATGGCCTGGGTTGGAAGGAATCTTAAAGACCATCTTGGTCCAACCTTTCCAGCATGGAAAGGGGACCTTCCACTAGACTAGATTATTTAGAGCCCCATCCAGCCTGGTCTTGAGTACCTCAACAGTTGTGAAGTCTACAACTTCTCTTGGCAATCTGTTCCAGTTCCTCACCATGCTCACATCAAAGAATTTCCTCCTAATACCTAATGTAACCTCCTCTCCTTCAGTTTAAACCATTGCTCTTTTTCCTATCACTACAATCCCTTGCAAAAAGTCACTCTCCAGCTCTCTTGTGACCCCTCTGATAGGGGTAGTTAGGTACTGGAAGGTGCTGTAAGGTCTCCTATGAGCCTTTGCTTCTCCAGGATGAATGACCCCAATGGTCTCAGCCTTTCCTCACAGGAGTGGTGCTTCAGACCCCTGATCATCTCTGTGGCCTCCTCTGGACTTGCTCTGGCATGTCCATGGCATTCTTTATGCTGTGGACTCCAGAGCTGGATGGAGTGCTCCAGGTGGGTCTCACCAGAGCAGAGTAGAGGGAGAAAATCACCTGCCTCAACCTCCTGGCCACACTGCTCTGGATGCAGCCCAGGATACAATTGGCTTTCTGGGCTGTAAGTGCACATGGCTGAGCCATATCGAGGTTTTTGTCCACAAACACCCCCTGAACTTTCTCCCCAGAGCTAATCTCAATCCATTCTCCACCCAGGCTGTATTTCTGCTTGTGATTGTGCCAACCCAGGTGCAAGACCTGGAAACTGGCTGTGTTGAACTTTGTACAGATCTACCTCTTGAGACTGTCCAGGTCCCTTTGGACAGAATCCCTTTCCTTCAGTGTAGTTACCACACCCCAAAGCTCAGTGTCATCAGTGAACTTGCTGAGGGTGCCCTTGATCCCACTGTCCATGTCCCTGGCAAACATGTTAAATAGTGTCACAACACTGATCCCTGAGGGACACCACCACTTAGATATTGAGCCGTTGATGGCAACTCTTGGAGTGTTACCATCCAGCCAATTTTTAAACCAAGTGGCCCATCCATCAAATCCATGTCTCCTCTGTTTAGAGACAGGGATGTTGTGTCATTAGAGACAGTGTCAAATGCTTTGCACAAGTCCAGGTAGTGGATGTCTCTTACCATGCCCTCATCTATCACTGCTGCAAACCCATTGTAGAAGGTGACCAAATTTGTCAGGCACATTCTGCCTTTACTGAAGCCAAGTTAAGCCATGATGATTGGCTGTCAACAATCACCGCTTTGTTTTCCATGTGCCTTAGCACAGTTTTCAGGAGAATCTCCTCCGTGATCTTACCAACCACTGAGGTAAGACTGGCTGGCCTGTAGTTCCCTGGGTGTTACTTGTTTCCCTTTTTAAAAATACAGTATTATCCAATGTTTGACTGGACTGCCACAACTTCTCAAATATGATGGCTGACGCCTTAGTAACTTCCCCAGGACTCATGGATGTATGTCATCATGGACTTGTGCACCTTCAAGTTCCTTAGATGTTCATGAACCCAGTCATGTCCTACAGCAGGCAGTTCTTCATTCTCCCAATACTTCCTCAAGGATGGCAGTCATGATCTTGAATATTCCTCCTGGCAGAATACCACAAGTATGGACTCCATCTCAAGAAACATTATGTGAGAAGACAGAAAGCATTTCTAAGACGTCATCCCAAAAGAAAAGGCACAGTTCAGCTCTAGAACAACATTAAATATAGACCCCTAATGGCTTTTCTATCTTCAGTGATTGATATAGCCAGGCTAGCACACCACTCTGCAGTTCTGTTCAGGAAAAGTCAGACCTCAGAAATAATTCACATGGATATTTCTTCCATGTGCTTAACAGACTTGTGGAACTATTGAAAGTCTACAAAAATCCCATGTGTGTGTCAAGTAGTAGCTCAATCCATAAAATATACTGCTGAAGCAAATGGGACAAAATTTTGTGATACTATAACATGCTTGCTGATGGTATTAACACCTCCCAATTATCAACAATGGATATGGATTGTATAAACTTGGGAGCAGCAGAAAGACAAATATCTTCACAGATCCTCAAATCTTAAAATATCACACAGAGATTTCAAGAAAACTTTTTGATCCTGTGTTTAAAGCCTGAACTCCACCTTCCCTAACCAGATGGGGAAATAAATTGTATTCCTGCACTGAATTACTCCCTTCAAAGGCAGTCAAGATTAGCTCAGAAACAGCTGAGGGATTTCAGCAGGTCCCATAGCTATAACCCTCCTTTCCCTTGTCTCTTTGGTCTTCTTGGGAAAATTTAGCTAAGCTCTCCCACATTTACCAGATTGGGTTTTGGATTCATTTTTTGTTTGTTTGTTTGTTTTTTTCTGAAGGCTACTGTATAAATACTTATCCTCAAATGCTCAATCAATCCTCAGACAGAACAATAGTGTAATTTTACACTGAAAGCTTAAATTGAAATATTATCCCCTTGTGAAAGCCCAGTCTAAAGCATAAACCACTAGTTGGCTGTGCCCAAAAGGCTGTATCACATTTGCTCTCATTCACAACTTTTAGACTGTTGACACTATCTCAATCCTCATGTAGGGCAGCCACAGATTTGAACAAAAGACCAAGAAAAGGACAATTTTCTTCAAAATTTAATAAATTTGACACAATTAAAGAGAATTCTTGTGTTTGTGGACAAGAAATCTTTTGCTTCCAGATGCCAAAGCTAAATTATGAGGCATTGTACTAACTGCAAAAGTAAAATGCTACTCACTATTACTTCCAGCCTAACTTTTGTACTAGAACAAAGCTATTGTGCCTTTTAGATCATATTCCCCTGTTTTGCTTTACATATTATATCCTATTCAATACTCTTCAATTTAAAATACACCATATTCAGAGAATATCAGTAGGATTGGCTATTTTAAGTATCATTTCTTCACTGCACATCAGCTGAGCTTCTGAAGAAGGTCTGAAGTGTGGGTTGTTTACTGACATTCAATTAAGACCCTCTGAAAGTGATGGATGTTCTATTTACAGAGTAGTTTATAACTAAGAGCCAGTGTCAGGGACCCCACCAACCTTAGGCAAAAACACATCTGGAGATCCCCTTCTTTCTACCCCAGTTCTTGGCTGTGTATGTATGGTACTGCTCCCAGGTCCTGGAGAAGCTACACACCCCTAAAACAGTCATTTCTCAAAGTATACATTTTNAAACCACTGGAAGTCTTACCATCTTTCCCCATCATCATTTTCTAACTACCTGTAGAGAGATCTGTTCCTGGTATGAGGCAGCATTTTTAGCCCTGTTAAGATCCTGCCAGGATTTTGGCTATCCCGTCCCAACCCATCCCATCCTGTCTCACCCTGTCCTGTCTCATTCTGTCTCATGTATTTCTTCCACCAGCTCCCTTTTCACTGTGCAGTTTACAGTTCACCAGTATGGGAAAGCTTTTCAAGGGAGAAGAAATCACCCATAGCTATGTTCTTATTTTACTGCTGAAAATGATATTTGATTGCCAGCAATGCATAACTAATGCAGCTATAAAAAACAACGCTGAATTCTGTTTTCCCTCATATATAGTTGATAAAGCTGTCAGCTAAAGCTTTTCTTTTTTATTTCTGTCCCCAGAGATCATGACTGACCTAAAAGGAACTTAGCTGGCTTTTAGAAATACTGGTATGTTTGAAGTCATGATGAAGGACAGATGGAATTAAAATCCCATAGAGCTCTTTTTAGAAAGAGTTTTCTAATGACAGCTGGATTTTAGCCAAGCCATTGTCTCTGTTTCTGATTGTTGACAGCACCAACACTCATCAAGTACCTATATCTGGTCAGATGACAATCTCAAGAACAAATGCAAATAAATTGTTCCAGCATTCAAAAAACAAAACAAAATAAAACAAAACCAAAAAACACAGGTAGTTTAGGTAGTTAAAGTAGTATTTGTGCTTCATTACAGCAGAAAAAGAAAAATACTAGAAAAAATAAGGCTGTGTTAGAAGGAAAGTATTCAGGGAAAAGGGAATGTGCTTAGGAGGTAAACACAAATCTATTCTGCAAAGAAATGTTATAAGGGAAGATGATTTATGTTTTATATCTCCTTTTTCAACAGTTATTGACAGACACTTGAATACTGTCTTTACTGCTGCCTTCAGAAGCAAGCAACAAGATTTGGCTTTTGGGTCACTCAACATTAAAATACTTATTTTTATTTTTGGAATCACAAGCATTCATAATCTCTTCAAATTTGAATGGCTCCTTCTTTGGAGCTATTTTCTCTCCTCTTACCTACCACTGAGTGCCCTCCTGCTTCCAGTCCTTGTACATTTTTCAGGCCTCCTCTCCTCTCTATGCTTTCTTATTAGAATGCAAAGAATAAATCTCACTTGCTGTCAACTCCAATTTCAATTAAGCCACATTTTGGCTTTTTTCTTTGAACAATTTTCTCATATTTATTTTCCTTCAATTTGGACTTTTTCCAAAGACTGCCTTACAAAAAAAGCCGAAGATAGGATTACGAAGTATTAGGATCTATGCTGCTGTCTCTGAATTTCTTTGACTCTTTGTCCTCTGCTTGAGCCTTGTATGTTAATCTTGAAGAGTGTGCTGGTTCCTTCAAATCCTTGAATCCAAACAAAGAGATTCAGGACCACTATCAGAGTGACTGTGAAACCTCTTTTGTCAGTACACTTGTACAAACTCTATTTTCACAAAATTATTCAGATGCTCTGAGTGTTTAAATAGATTTTTCAAAAACCTTTGAAAACCTTTGAACCTCCTGGTTGTCTCTTTGGAAGATCAGAAGTTTTTTGCAGTTCAACGGAAAGTTTGTAGCCATTAAAAGTTGTGCCCACAATTTTTTTTCCAATTATATCAATAA
>WBNO01016922.1:0-43903 GCA_013400575.1 Peucedramus taeniatus | reverse complement strand
TTTTTTTTTTTTTTTTTTTTTTTTTTTGGAAATGTGCCTTTTGTCTTCCTGGCATAGTTGTCAAAGTCAGTAAAAGTTTAGAAGGGATTTCATAATTATCTATGTTTGTACCTAGGTATTTTTACCCTCCTCATCACTCAAGATCCAGTAACAGAAAAAAAATGGCAGTGGTTATAATTATTTTCCATCACTGTCAACATGAGGACGCACAGTTTCATCATAGTTGGTGAGGTGGCTGTATCTTACATCAGCTCAGTGAATATGAGATTTCCTTCCCTGAGCCAAGAAATCTTTCATGGCAATGCAGCATGCTGGATTTGCATGAATATCTGATGAGTTTGGAGTATGTCTTGGGTGCATATGAAAAAACAAACCCAAAACCCAATGAAAAAGCCCCACATCTAACTGGTATCTATCTAGCACATTGGACAATGTGCTAGAAGTTTATTGAGGTCACAGGCCTCATTAGCGTAGATTGTGTGATCAGGGTTTACATCCAGAACGCGAGTCCTGCCTCGGATGTGCAGTGCTTATAGACAACCCCCTTGCAACCACATATGGAGCTATGTAAGTACACGCTGTGATTCCTCCCTCCAGTAGTTTTAGGGGTCAGGATAACAACTTTGGTTTCCCAGATCCACCTATCCAGCTAAGTGTCAGCTTGTTAAGTATCTCCATTGGCACTGATGGATTTTCACCACATACACTAAAGTTCTTTGAGCTCTCTTGATTGGTAGAACTGGGGAATTGTCTGAGGCCTTTACTTGGAAAATCATACTAAAACAAAAATAGTACAGAAGAAATTGGACAATGGATATGTGGTAAGATCTGTGCAGAAAGGAACACTTGAGCATCATTCAGTTCCTGATACTGCCTTGCTAATACTGTGTGAATAAATTGAAATGCCTATTTTCCTCTCTATGATTGGTCTTGAAATTGTATTATATTTTCCTTGTCTTTACTTGCTTTATGTAGCATTTTTAACAGTATGCATTATTTCCAATTTTTCTGGTGGTCTGTTATATAGGAGGCAGAAAAAGCAAGGTTTTGGATACCCAAAATATGTTGTGAAGCTTATAGTTGGAGCTGGAAAAAATGGCAGCAAAGTGTGTGTGGTGGAAAGTATGGATTATTTCTATTTAAAAAGTATTTTATAATATGAATAAAATTTACAAAATTATTTCACTCAGGTAATTTATTCAGAGATAAGTAAAATGCTATTGTAATAATTTTCCTCTTTTTGTGCTTATCTCTGTGGTTGGAGGATTTTGCCAATTTCCCAGCTAGAGACAGATGTTCTATAAGATTCTGAAATATTCTTTACTCTAATCTCTTTCATGTTTATAATACTTGCTTGAGAATAGATGTAGTAAGATCAGAAATAGGTTCACTCCTTTAAATCTCTAAAAGTCCCTATGTCCTTTCCTCATAAGCCTCATATCCCTCACAACTTGCACTTTTTTTGCTGTCTTCTAAGTTAAAAGCCTTTTGCCCACTGTTTTTGATATTTTTATTTCTGACAACTAGACCTTCCCCATTTATTCCTACGGAAATCCATCCGGTGTGCATTTTTTCCTTTATCTTCGGCATGCAGCAGCTTGTATGACTGTTTTCCCTAAATCCTATTTTTCAGATAACCTGCTTGTTTTTCAAGTGCCTCTTTAGTCTTTTTGTGCCTTGTATTTCCTGTCTTTTTTTTTTTTTTTTAAATTTTCCTTTTGCATCAGGGTATATTTTCTCTCTTGCAGCATATACCTATGGAGAACAAATGGTTTACTTTCCTGAGTACTTGTTTGTGGTATACATGTACCCCAGTGCCACATCTCAAATCCTTCTGCCCTTTGGTAGTTTTAAGAGAAATGCAAGGCTCAGTTTTCCCTGAGACATTTAATTATAAAATGAAGTAAACACTACAGTCATGTGAAAGGCATGAAGAGGCCAGCTTGTTGCTGCCTGGTGGCAAGTGAAAACTGGACGAATTTAAAGATGCACTGCTTGGCCTCTCACTAACAAACCAGCTCAGGCAAACATGGGAGTACTCCAGGCATGTGTAGGGCTGAATTCATGTTGCTGACCCATAGAATTAAGTTGTTCATGTGGATGTGAGCAATCTCTCACTGTTACAATACATATTTGAAGCATGGGTCTTAGTGATGTGTAATACTTTTGAAGTGTGTCTAGAACCATCAGAAAGACCTCTTAGAAAACAACTTACCAAAAAAAAAAAAAAGTGTTGATGTTCCTTTAATCTCTTTTAGTACTTGGAAAACAATGGCAATGTTTGGTGCTGCTGACTATTAAAATTTAGAGTAGGGATTTATGGATTTCAATTTTACTGTGTAGTTGAGCTTCTGTTTAATGAGATGTATACCTATAAATGAAGGAAGTTCTGCTGCTTAATCTGCTCAGAATTCCTAAAGAATCACAAAATTCTCTTATGAGTCCTATATTTTTCTAAGCATTCTCTGGCAGATACAGTGCAACATTTTTACTGATGCTTTGGAAATGGCCTTTTCTTCAGGTGCATGATATCTGATTTGTTGTCTTGCCTCTTACTTCATTCTTGCTTTGCAATTTGATAGAAGTTTAGTAATTGAAGAACTGACAGCTTCCTTTCTTATTTGGAAAATATTCTTTCCTAGGAAATAATTAATGACACTTTCAGACAAGTCACATACATAAAATGAGGGACAAAAAAGTGCTTCTCGTCTGAGAAAATGTATTTTTAATTTTTTTTTCTGGTTTGCTGTGCCTGAAGTGCTTTGGATGGGGTCTCCTAGCTTAATGAGTTGGCTTTTTTTTATACCAATTTCCAGGCAGCTTTACTTTAAAAGTGCTGTGATGAGAGATTGCTGAATCAGTATATCGCGACTTGCATCCCTCTTAATTAAGTGCTGACCAATGGCATTAAATCATAGCTCTGCACAATTGACAGTGAGCACTCAGTACCACCCCAGTGAGGGTTTGTCACCAAAAAAACCACCAAAGTCTGCCAGTTCATTACTGATGGCAAGAATCATGCACAGAGAGGGCCAAATGCAGAAAGATGGAAGGAGAGGAGTTATCTGTGGAACTAAATTTCTAGAGAAGTAATTTGGATTAATTTTTCTTGCCCGGCCTGGCTGGCATGTTCTTCAGTTCTGCTTCATATAATCACCACTGCAGGGAACTGTCCCATTGCAAGTGTGTGATATTCCTTCTGTTTGTAGAGATGAACACAGTGAAAGCTACAGCACTACATAGGTAATTAAAACTCCTTGGTGTTCAACAAGAAACTTCACTGACAGAATGCTAAGAATAATAGGTACACACCCATTGTACAAGGAAAAAAGTTCTAAATGAAATTAAATTAAAAAATAGAATGTCCTCTGCCTGTATGTTGATATGCAATAAGCACAACCCACTTCCTGAGCAATCCAGGAACTCATGGCATGATTTGGAAACAGCCATGTGGCTAGCAAATTTCTTACCTGTGGCTAGGCACCCTTGGTGCTGTCTGGTGCAATTAGATAAGTTAAACTATAAGTTCTGCATGAATTTGTTGAGAAGATGAGCAAGTAAATACACATCTAAGCAATTCATTATTGTATGCTATCCTGCAATTTTACCCAGCTAATTAAAGAAAAACATCACATTAAAGTCAAGGTCACAGTAACATTAAATCAGTAATCTGTAATTACTGAATCTTGAAATCACAGAATAATTCCAAATTGGTTGGCAAGGTTGATAGTAGTTTTCTCATGGACAATTTTAAGTGGAGGACTGATCCCTTTCCAAGGGTATTAATCTAGTCAGTGCTATATGTCCACATTGACCTGGGTGATAAAAGATAAAGATACCTCAAATGCATTTATTCATGAACCTGAGCATTTTTTCTTCTCTTCCACAGTAATCAGTACAGTCTCCATGTTTTTCTTCAGGCAGTTCCAGAAGTGCTTATAATGATTTCCTATTTTAATTTCCATCTTAAATAACATTTCTCTTGGTCATTGTTGTGCTTGATTTTATTCTCTCCCTTCCTAAAATGGGACAAAACTCTTCAATAGGGGTATTGGTAAATTATACATAATAGCAACAGTAAGACAATAATGCAAGATTTTATGCCTAAAGTACTTATAGACTTCTTCCATTATTACCTGATTTTTACTTTTGAGAAGCTGTTAAAATCATAGCTTCCATAAATACACACACGCAGTATATCCATAAACCCATTAAAAGCCATTGATGTCTATTCACTTGAAAAATAAGGTAAAATAGAATGATCAAATTATTTTTGCTTTGTTTTGTAGTCTCTCACAAAACTTGTTGTCTAGAGTGAGAACCTAGAAGCATGATTTGTCTCAAAATATGTACAGTGAATGTGATTGTAGATGGTTGAGAGCAGCCTTGAGGAGAAGGGCTTGGGGGCGTTTTGGTGGGTGAGAGGCTGGACATGACCTGTCAGTGTCAATGTGTACTCACAGCCCAGAAAGCCAATTATATCCTGGGCTGCATCCAAAGCAGGTGGCCAGCAGGATGACAGAGGGGATTCTGCCCCTCTGCTCTGCTCTTGTGAGACCCCCATCTGCAGTGCTGCATCCTGATCTGGGGTCCACAACCTCAGATGGAGTCCAGAGGAGGGCCACAAAGCTGATCAGAGGTCTGGAGCACCGCTCCTATGAACACAGGCTGAGAGAGTTTGGATTATTCAGCCTGAATGAAAGAAGGCTCTGGCATCTTATAGTATCTTCCGGTATCTAAAGGCAGCCTGAAAGAAAGCTGGAGAGGGACAATTTAGAAGGGTATGTAATGACAGGACAAGAGGAAGTGGCTCTAAACTGGCAGAGAGTAGGTTTAGATTAGATATAAAAAAATAAATTCTTTACTGTGAGGATGGGGAGGCACAGGAATAGGTTGCCCAAAGAAGTTGTGGATGCCCCATCCCTGGAAATATTCAGGACCGGGTTGGATGGGGCTTTGAGCAGTGTGGTCTAGTGGAAAGTGTCCCTGGTTATAGCAGAGGGAGTTGGAACTAGATTATATTTAAGGTCCATTTCATCCCAGGCTCCTCTATGATTCTATGTTTAGCTGTCACAGGACATAGGATCCAAAATCAACAAAACCAAAATCCTGGAAAAGTATTAAACAGTACACATTCAAACAGTGATGTAAATGACTCATGTCTCTCTAATGTCTTCAACAGGTATTGAAAAAATCTGCTTCCTGTGAATGACAGTGAACTAGGGAACTAATTTGCTCTGTAATTTACACCGTGGCTTTGATCACAAAACCCATTATATATTTTATTATAATAATATCTATTCATAATGAAATGATTGGCATCCTCCAATGTGTGCCTCAATTTTGGACCTATTTTCTTCATGTATCTTACACAATTTGAAACATACCAGTTTATGGAAAATTAATCCAAAAACATCAGAGGTTTATGTCCAAAAAGGAGACAGAGGAGTCCCTTTTTCTTTATTCGAATAAAGGGAAAGGCCATGGGGCATTCCCCTGGGGTCTCTCAAATTTTTGGAGGACGCAGCCTCCTTTTTATCCTAATTTCCCGGCTGGATTTCCCTCTCTCTTTCCCCATTGGCTGAGGTACTTGAGAGGTACAGACTTCCCGGAACGCCTGATCCCAAAGATTCCCTTCTAATGTACAACCCTCCCTTTTGATTTTTAATTCTTACAGAATTTAGGGGTTTTCTTTCCCATTGTTTCTTTCATCTTTCAATGTCTAATTTCAATTATCAACCAACCTAGAGTTTATTTGTAAAAGCAAATATCTTTTTCCATTCATCAATCAGTGGAATCCTTCCTATTGTTTATCTCCCAGTGCTAGTTTTATCTACCAGCAGACCCCCAGTTTGTTTCTAAAGACAAATCCACTATTCCTCTCACCAGTTAACTGGGGTTGTCATTTAGCTGCCAGCTTTACTAGAATAGATTTTTAAATCCATGTAGGACACGTTGTAATTGAGAATGAGGCTCCAGGTATCTAGTGGTCATTTCATGGTGCTCCAAATAAACACGAAAATTTAGAGAGTATAAGATTAGTCTCATCTGCTAAATGCATCCTGCTGTGAAATTGCAGCCAGTTAGAAAAGGAAAGATGCCATTAGCATAGAAAAATGGTTTGAGAGAATATGGAAGTTATAATGGAAAATGTAATAGATGCCAGAAATAATTACACAGGTGACTTCCACAGAGTATGATTGCTATTCCTTGTATTCCTTCAGAAAACCCAAAGCCTGTCATAAATTATGCTGAAAAAATAGGAATCTGCTGTAGTTCTTTGACCATCAAATAGTCTGCTTTTCTTTTATTTACATTATGTTTTTTCAAAGGATGCTTGTTCCTGAAATCTTTTTCTGTGGAAACAAAGGTTCATTTAATTTTCAGCTTTTAGGATTGTTTTATTCTCTGTCTTAATCTCTTGAGGTACTGCTTTGAAATAATTTAGCCAATGGAAAGCTAACATGCAGTGGTGTTTTTAAAGATGTATGCAGAGCAAATAACTTGTGCCAGAGAAATGGCACTGCTCTGCATATTGACTGTAAAAAACACTTATATTGCAAACCATCCACGTGTATGAGAAATATAAGGAAGGTGAAAAACTTGCAAAGACATCAGGGTGTTGCTGCCTATAAGTGGTTGCTACCTTTGAGGTGGTGGGTTTGGTTTCTAACCAGGAATCATGTCATGGTGACTTCTGGGCTATTTGGTTTACTGAGCAGATTCAGACACTTTTCTTCTGTTTTACTCTTTTGCTCTCAGTGGTCATTATTTGATATAATCCCACTGTTATAATTAAAAGGGGAGAAAAGTATCTTCTAATTAAAAAGACTGAAAAAATAGAGAGTAGACAGGTCTTACATTTCTTGCCTCACTATAGAACAGCCCTTGAACTTCCAATACCACTTAATTTGTTGGCATCAGTCCGAAGAGGCTGAAGGCTGCTGTTATTGCTACCAGCAAGAGCCAAGATGGCAAGTGATTATTGCAGTGCACCCAGCCTTCCTCTTGTTAGTTGCCCCTTGCTTCTGCTGACTGTGTTCATGAAAGGGTGAGACAGACTCTGCTGAGGTCACTGGAGAGGAGGACGGAAGCACACTGAGGCATAATGCAGGTATCCAAAGAGTGATGACACTACTTAGGTATTTGTCTAATCTTATTTAGAGCTGGTTTGGGTGCAAGGTGTAAATGTAAGGTCTGAACTACCACAGAGGATTGGTTTACACTGGAGAGCTCCTCCAGGTATCAGCTAACCTAATTTTAGATCAAATTTTAACTCTGAAGAAGACTGCAACATATGATGCATTTAACAGTGAATGGAAAAAACAAGCAGTACAAAACTAAGCATTGTGCCACAAAGATCTGTTTTTTTGAAACAGATTTCACTAGTGCAATGAATAAAGTCAGAACTAAGCATCAAAAGTCTTCAGGGGATTGAAAACATGGGGTTGGGTAGCAATCTTGAAAAGCCAGGTACAACATTTAGTTGACTGAGCAATGGTGTGGAAATAAACAGAGAATAAAATAAACACAGCAATTGGAAGAAAAAACAGTACTTGTAATTCTAGAAAAATAAGACAAGGAGGAAAAAAAAAGGCAACAGGCAATAGTAAGAGGTAAATAATGTACTAGTACCAATAAAATGTCTCAGAGTAACATTGCAGAAATTGTCTAAGGGATTTGATTAATGTTTTGAATACAAATCTATCAAAAGTAACTTTTTTTTCTGAGTTGGGAGTTGTTTTTTTTTTCTGAGTATCTTCCCACTGCCAACACTGTTAAAACTTATCTCAGCAATAATTCTGCAAAAGAAATCTTGTGCTAGCCGTTATAGAGGAGTACGATAAAAATCATGATGAATAGCAGACTTGACTCAAATGCGCCCCTCAGTTAATGAATAACATCAATTTTTTATTAAATGATTGAGCCAAAATATTAAAGATGGAGCAATCAGGCAGGTCAGAAGCCTTGAAGAGCTACTATATTTTATGAGTTCCTTTTCAATTAAATAAGTTTGTTCTGCTATATGTCAATGTTGATTTGCTTTTTTTTTTTTTTTTTCTGGCTGAAGTCTGGGTTCCACATTCCTTATAAGCTTTGTATTATGCATTATATAGTGGAAATATGAGTCAAGAATTTCTGGATTCCCTTCTTTAGATTGCCTCCTCTGCTGCTTCATGCATCAGGATTTCATCTTTCTACATTATACAGTTAAACACCTGATGTGGAGACAGGGCAGGTTGTGATCTGCAAGTTTGAATGAAGTGGATGTGTAAGACAGATAGGCTTCAGGTACACCTCACTCTCCTCTTCAGATTACTTAGATGTCACTTAGAGTGTGGGGATGGGATCCCATGTCTTCCCTCTGAGATCCTTAGGCTCCCCCACCCATGGGGGATATGGCAGGGGTTCAAGATCCAGCTCCTCATGGCTGGATCATACCTAAGCTGAAATTGAAAGGTCTTGTTCCTAGTCAGTCTTCCCACAATGTCCCCTCAAAGTGGCTTATCCCAGGTCAAAGACAGAAGACCAATCCTGCAAATCCATACAGATTTGCTTAAGCCTGTTTGCATGAATAATGGCAGAAGTGCTTCTCAGGGTTGGGTTGTTTAATTTAGAACCTAATTATGCGATCATGGCTTATGTTCTTCAGCAGTGAGTATGATCTTTAATCAGGAGGCAAGATTTTCAGCTCAGTGGGAAGACTCTGTCGTGGACTGATTGCTCTTTGGGAGCAATCGTCTTCCACAGCCTTCCGAGCAGCTCACAGCTATGGAATTGTTCCAGAAAGGATAAAGATCAGTAAAAGACAGTTACAGTCAAATCAAAGAGATATGCAATAGACAGGTAAACAGAAAATGGGCTATACCTAATGCCCGTGTAAAGCTAAAAGTACCTTGTAGTAAAGGCGCCTCCACGAGTCCCTTCGGGGGGTCCCGGCTAGCTGTGACACATACAGCTGCGGGGGAACCCTCTCCCGATCTCTGAGGGGCAGGAGGGCGGCTCAGGCTCTCACCTTTGTAGGTGAGGCAGGAATACGACTGCGGTGGAAGAGAAGAGTGGACTTTGAATGGAGGTATCAGTCCAGGTTTATTAATGCTGGAACCTTGAGCCCAGCATGACCTCACTTCGAAGACCAAGCTCTGGGCTATCCAGTATATTATAAAGGGGGAGGGAACAAAGATAGGGAGCCAATAGGGAAACATGGGGTTATGGACATTGGGAAGATGGGTCTCTGGGGAGACCAATGGGGGTAACCTGTGGGAGGAACCCCGGTTCCTGAACCAGTCACTGGATGCCCTTAACAGAAGTTTCTAGGGGGAAGGGATGGGCTGCTGAGTGATGGACAGGACACCAGGGAGGGGTTGAGGGAGGAGGCAGGATGGGCAGAACCACTGACATAGGGGAGAACGAGGATAAACCAAGGTACAGAACAGTTATTAAAAAACATATAAGACACAACACAACAGTACCTTACATCAACAAATGCTTTCCAAGTCAGTGATTTGGTGGCTTGTTTACTATTATTAATATTTGCTACTCCTGTGGATAGATGCAGATTTTTTTTAGAGTTATTTCAATTATTTACGCTTCAGCAGTGGTAAGCAACTTAAAATAGATACATCTTGATGAGTATTGTTCAGATGAATATTTTAAAGGGTACAGATTAGAAGAAAAGGGAAGCACCATGTCTAATTCATCTATTATGACAAACCAGAAAGTATTAAAAATATTTTTGCTTTCCAGGAAAAAACGTTCCACACTAAGTTATTGATTTTTTGATCATTCTTTCAAGCAGAACTGTGTGCAGTTTTGCTGCAGAGACAAGGATACTGTGTCACTGCTCCAAACCACTGAGAAACTTTTCTTTTTCATATCAGAATGAAAGACCACTTTTATTCAAATTATTAGTTGAAATTTGTCAGCCTGATAGATATTGTCACACTTAAATCAGATTTTTTTTTTTGGGGGGGGGGGAAGTGGGAAATGCTGGTTTGCTGAAAAGTCCTCAGATTATCAAGGTTATTGAGACATTTTGCTTGTGTAAAAGCTGTATCACAGTCATTGCCTAATGTCTTGCTTATCACCCTGTGAAAAGAAGTCAAACTTCAGCATTACTGATTTCAAGAGAACTAAGGGGCTTAGGGGTGCTGTGTAGGGACACAAAGACAATCCAATAAAATTTTTGGGTGAACAGTAGGATTTCTGTGGGGACTGCTTCTGTCCAGCACAGTTACTGCTCACCATATGCTGCTCACCTCTGTGTAGACAGTCTTACTCAGGTGCTTAAAGAAATGACATGTTAACATTTTGGGATTAAGATAATCTTTCAGCCAGACTTTGAGCTATACTGGGGTAGTAATGTGCTTCACAGCCATACTTGCTTTCCAAATGAAGAATGGGGAAAAAAAGTAAGTCTGTAATCTTGAGAGAAGCATGGAATAATTTGAATATATAGCCTGAAATTCACAGGTAGAAAATGACTTTACCACTCCTTACCTGCCTACCCAAAGCAGCGTGGCCCAGGTTTAGATGGGTTCAATAGTGAGCAATTTCAGGAAACTTTGATGACATCATTGTGTCACTCTTGAAAGAAGAGGAAGGCTGGTATGGAGCTGACAGTGTTCATTATTGTTCAAGAAAATTACAGCTTGGTCCGAAAAACATGGCAATCACAGTTTAAGTCACCTGCAAAATAGCAGTAAGCATTTTATGTATGGTTTAAAAATGAATATAATGGATACTTAAAATGGATTTAAAAATTTATAGAGATAGAGGCCATAAAATATCAACTGAGAGCTGTTAAAGATTATTTAAGGAAGAAACAGCAAAGGTAATGAGGTTTGTATGGTTTATTGCATTTCATATTGTAAGATTGCAATTCACAGTTTTCTGGAGCTGAAGTCAGCATACTGTTTTGTCTGAATCCCTGAACGCCTGAATGTCCTCAACGTGCTGGGGGGGCTGGCAGGCAAGGAGCAAACGGCCTCTCCGACAATGAAGACGCCGGCCCTCCTTGAGCTGAGTCCTGAATGACGCTTAAAATCCCTCCCGAAGGCAACTCACAGAGTCCTCCGCTGGCAGGGGACGTTCAAAAGGATCTGGTCAGTTGGTCAGTTGTCCAGTGTCCAGCTGTCCAGGGCCCCTGTTCGGGCGCCAGCTGCAGGCCGCCAGACCAGTGCTGTCAGGGCACCCGCATAAACCTGGGGCGACACCTTCAGCCCACCTTCCGCCTGGGCCCAGATGGAATAACGATATTCTCACCGAAGCAGGAGGGCTTCACACTTGGCTGGATCCAGGTAGGTTTATTGAAGGATAGAAGAGAAACAAGGGTGTGGAAGGGAGGAGGAGCACAGCCGGTCGCTGGAGGGAGGCCAGAGGTGGAAGCCCAGAACAGAGGAGGATAGGGTATTTAACAGGGGGAAGGGAGGAGGGGTCAGGGTACCAACAGTCCAATCGGGTAAGGCTACAGGGAAGGGTTGGAGGGGAATGACAGGGCTTGAACCAATGACGATAACTTCAGGGAGGGGCTAACAATGACGAACCAGTGGGGGACTGAATAACATGGTAGGTTCTGGAACAGGGGAGTAACTGGGTATTGACAGACAGGGGTAAATTAACATACTAGAGCAAAGGACTATGGGAACTTGTCACACCAATTCTCCCTGATTTAAACAGTAGTTGTTTCCCAGGGCAGCCGGGTTTCTTCCCCAACTCCCACAATTGTAAGATTGCAATTCACAGTTTTCTGGAGCTGAAGTCAGCATACTGTTTTGTCTGTATTGTGTGTGGCCTATACAGAACTTTTTGGCTAAAAAAAGTAAATAATCTATTATATAGTCTAATCTTTGCTTTTTCATTCATACTCCTTTAGTAAATGACTTAAAAAAAAAAAAAAAGATTCTACAAGGAAACTGGTGGATATCTTACTTGTATTCTGGAGAGAGTAATATTATTTTCATTAGTGACAACATGACAGTTTGTTTCTATAAAAATGCTTTTCATTTATGCATCCCATACTCTTCAAAGTGAGAGTATTATTCTAATCCCTGTGTTATGGCTGGTGATACTGAGTTACTGTATAGTTATGTCTTTATCCAAGGCTGTGTAGCATGTAAGATCTTGCAATAAAGGTACTGAAATGAGCTCTTTAAATTGGGTTAGAAACAGCAGTATCAGCAACAGCAAAACATCTTGGAAACTGGGGATGAGATGAAATCTCAACTGGAAATCCCTATGTTAACACATCAGATCAGGTTGAGGCATTGTTACAAGCAGAGCGTATTAGGGAGTAAGTAGAAGGACAGTGATGATTCACTGGTGAAATCAAACCCTTCAAAACAGCCTTGTCACTTGGTCAGTAACCCAGGAATATTTTAGCTACCATCTTCTTCAAATTACCTAGTTTTCTTTGAAGGATCGGGTATTTAGAGAGGGTTTGTCTCTCCCAGTCAAGGTACCTGAAAGTTACAATATGTGCAAGTCAGAGCAGTGGCCATAGGTTTACCCAAGACAGCTGAGTGAGATTCACCATCACCACAGAGAGGCTGATTGTCCTCTGGAGATGCCTCATTCCCTTTACTGACTGTGCAATGAAAGTGACACATTTTGCCACAGTTATCTAGCCTCTTGACAACCAAAATTCAGGAGAGATGGTTGCTTCAGAAAAATAATATCTCTGAGCCCCTCTTCAAATTTAAAACTTTTTGACACTTATGTTTTATTGTCAATCTGCTTCAGTTTATGAACTACAAGATATTAGTGGAAGTTCAGATCTCATCAAAGTTTAGAATGGATGAGGTCTGGGATATATGTTGGAAAGGAAAGAATACTAATGTAAATCAAGATAGCTACAGATGATGTGGCAGACTAAAGAGATGTTAGCATGCAGATAAAAACCTTTTCATCAATTAAATACAAGATGAATTGCATTTAGTGTTGCAACTGTTCATTAAATATTTCTTGACATTGTGTCATTCATATTTAGAAGTTAGGTGCTTGAGAGCTCAAGAAGAAAGTTTGCTTCAGATGTTTCCCAAGGCAGGTGCACAGGAAATGAATGCTCTGGTGGCTGCCATCCTTTATAAATCAGTGTATTCACCCTTCTGTGAATAACACCTGATTCTGAGGTTTTTTATTATCTTTTAGGTCATTTTCAAAATTCAGAAGTGCTGGGAGGTGTTGGAGGTAACAGAAATGCTTCATGGAGTTAGGTTTAAGGCAAGAAGAGATAACCAAGTAGCATAACTGGACTCTGCCTAATACAGACCATGGGATTTCATGGGGTCAGTTCTGTGTGTTGAGCCCTAGTTCTAACAGCTCAGAGTGTCTTCCAGCAACAAGCTTTTGTTTACCAACACCATGAAATGGAAAATATACCCATATCCTCAATAGCTTTTTCTTTGAATTATAGAAATCTTATTACTAGTAAGATACACAGTAAACAGCACACAGGATTAAAACAGATCTCAAGTAATTGAATTTTTTCTTAAAGACACTTAAAAATCATAATTTTAGGTAGCACTCTACTTGCTTTTACTTCAAGTAACCACTAAAACTTCTAAGTAAGAAGAACTGGGGGAAATATTTCTTTTCTGTGTGTAACTTTGCCAGCCTTTAGTTTATCTTGCATTTTTTTGTTGTTTCTCTATAGTGAATTCTTTGTTTTTGATGTGGATGTTTTGAAACCAGACAAGTGAAAGCATTATTTAAATTGGGAAAATGTTATTACATAACTACAAAAAATTGGCAGAGAGATTCAGAGAAAATATTCCATCTGCCACTAGTTTTAATTAAATCAAAAGTCCAGAACAGAAACAATCAAACATGCACAAATCCAAAATTGAGTCAAATTACTTGTATACTCAGAGTTATTTTTATTGTAAAATAAAATGACGTCCAAATATTTTTCCCCTTTTATCTACTATGTGTTGTATTATTGTATAAAACAGAAGATTTTATAAGTAAATAACTCTTTCCCAAACCACATTATTCTTGTTTATTTATGTTTTGAAAGTCTGCATATTATACTGTGTAGCCCATGAGCCATTTTAGTTAGTATTGAAATCCTGGTTAGCCTTTTTACCACCGATTTTTTTTTTGTTTCCCTAGAATATAATTTTGGACAGTTGTTTAAGTGATGAAGAGATACATATTGGCAATATCTTTAGTGGTATCAAATTAACAAAGAAAGTTCTTTGTAAGCATATGACAAGAAGATTATTAAAAGTTCTCTCCAGATTGACCAGCCATTTATATTTTAAAACTGTTAAGATGTCTACTGATGTCAGTTTGAATTAGAGATGGCAATAAATAAATGGGTATTATAAGTTATGATGAGAGGGGAAAAAAAAGTGTGTTGTTATATGGCATTAAACAGATAGGAAGTGAAAGCTGATGGGTGTTAGAACAGTTCTCACACTTGGAAAATATTTAGGAAATTTGTTAACTATGCATGTCCCACACTCACTTCATGATCTACTATTTTTAATGCTTTATATCTGCAGTTCATCACTATTATTGTCAGCATGCTTTCTTTTATTCCCTTTTGCTTTTCTGCCTCCTTGTATGCATACATAGAAACACGTATATTATTTCTATTTCCTATAAATAATAGTAATTCAGACAAAAAAATCAATAGTTACTGTTTGTGCATGAAAAAACCAGTGCAAACTGTGTTCAGTTTTCAGAACGTAAATTTTTTTCCATTCATAACTTGACAGGTAAAACCAAATTCTGTGATACTTCTGCAAAACCTTAGTAAAGGATTACTTGCCTTTTAAAGAAAACAGTCTACATGTGCATTTGTGTTGTGTAGATGCACAGGCTGAGAACTCTGAAGTTTTTGGTTTCTTGTCAGTCACAGAGTAGGTTATGCTGGAGATGCAAGCAAGAGTCCTAGTTTCCCCAGATCCTGTATCTGTGATGATGGAGGGATGTCTCAATGCATCAGTTAGCTCAGCCTATGGCGATATGGGATAGGATTTGTAAACATACTGGGAGTCATATAATAGTTTGGGTTTGAAGGGACCTTTAAAGGCCGTGTAGTCTAACCACCCTGCAATAAGCAGGAACATTTTTAAATTAGATCAGGTCACTCAGACCTCTGTCCAACCTGATTTTGTCTCCAGGGATAACTTCTGTTCCCTTGCTTAGTTTTTACCTGCATTCAACACCTTACAGCATCAGATGTAAGGAATATATGAAATATTGCTGCCAGAAACCAACACCACAGTGTCCAACCTTCAGAAACAAGATGGTGTAACACCTTTCCCATTTCTTGGGATGCTGTTGGTTTGAGTCTAGTGTTGTGTTCAAGCTGACACAGCTACAGCAGATAATATGAAGCAATGCTACCTGTTGTGTCAGTGTGTCCTGAGGTAGCCTCTTTGCCTCAGATGTAAACAAGATGTGCTACTGTTTCTCAGCTAGGTCTGCTTTTGTGTCCTTTCTTGGGAGACATTCTCATACTGTGTATGAGAAATGCGTGTGCAGTTTCCCAGTGGTTCTCCTTTTCCTGAGAATGTTGCATGAGGTAAAACTGTGTGTGATAGTACTAGGTCTGATGACTTCTGTGTGGGCCCCACTGCTGATAACACAGCCAGCTTAGCTGCAATGGAGAACACCCACACCTCATCTTTACTCCCAGACCTGTCTCTGCAGCCATGGAGAATTTGAGATTTGAGTTGTCTCAGGCCTTGAGTCTGGCTGGTCAGTGGCTGGATGAGTGCCATGCATTGAGGGTGAATTTTCATTCCTCTTCTGGTCAGTATTAAGGGATGCACCATGCTGTTGAGAACTGTGCTGTTAGGTTTTCCTTCCTTGTTGCTTTGGCTCACTTGCCACAAAGGAAGTGTTATCCAGTGGTTTGTTGAGTTTCACTTGACTGTCTCCTGCTAGACTTATTTCTTATCATGTCTCATAGCAATCACATCTTTGAAGAATTTGTTGTCATTTTGCCATGCATCAATAAACTCAATTCCCAATGGGACTTGGACCTAATGTTTTCCATACTTGTGTAAAATCAGTTTTTCAGTCCATCACAATCTACTGTCTGTTGCATATATTCAGGAAGGTGGCAATCTTGAAGTGAGTTCTGTTGTCCTAAGAACAGCTGGAAGGAAAAGTGAACTGAGTAAGATGGATATAATTAAAACCCTAGCAATCTTAAAAGAAGTATCATTTTAAGAAAAAGGTGGTTTGAATAATTTTCTGCAGTGTATTTACATTACCATATGACTAATGCAGCTGGAAAAAGTAAGGAGTATTACAGCATTGTACCAGAAAGAGAAGTGTGAATTTTGGGGTTTTTTTTGTGTTTAGCTCTTTCCCTCATGCTTTTAGTGTATCAAATTATTCTGTAATATTTGAAAAGCTGAAGCACACTGTACCTGAATAAAGTGTAAACTACTAGCAATATAAATGTAATTGATACATGATGAAAGAAGAGAGATGCAACTTTTCATAAGGATAATAAAATGAAAAGATGACCTTACAGCAATTTAGAATTTCATAAGGTACCTGTGAAGTTTCTAAGTTCTGACAAGTTGATTACTGTTAGTGCGTTAGAAAAGCCTCTTGAGGGTACTTGGAAAAAAGGAATTACAAGAGTTTTCAGTCACAAAATTAAAAGCTGTTTCCCTAAAAGATGCTGAGATTTAATTTAAAATTTGAACCTTTGAGATATGTACTAATGACCCCTGTTCCCCATACACTGAGACAGGGTAATGGACAGGATTGTAAATTACATGCCAAATGATTATGGATGAAATCATAGTGAACAGAAGGCTCATGTCAATTATGGCCTGGGACTTATGTATAGCTCTGATACCCAGCTTAGGTCCTCATCTGCTGTCATGGATGCATCTCTGCTGTTCTGTGGACATTGTGGTGAGTGGTGTGAGCCAACTGGCTGCTCGATTTTATTTTCTCTGAGGAAAATGTATAGACTGTAGGCTAACATAAGAAAGAGTATTTATACACATAGTGATCTGAAGACACCAAGATATAAGGAAAAGCTGAGAAATAGCACTGTTTCCCCAAGATTTCTGTTGAATTGTTTAATGATAAAAATGAGAAAACTAATCACAAATCTCAAGTTAATTTCAAAAAGACATGAAAAATCCAAGCCCCATATACTTTGGAAAAATACTTTTAACATAGAGCTTGTTTTTAATTGAGCTGATGTTCAAGAAAGGTATTTAAATATTTTGAAAACCCTCTATTCATGTTATCTGAATCAGTGGCCCATGAGGAATTTAAATTAGTTAATTTCACAGATTTTAATAACAAAAAAATGTCTATTCATTTCTTTCAGAAATATGTAGCTTATTCATAATGATATAGAGATCTGTGGTGGGATATCTCAACAATGATGAGAGCAATGGAGGGTATAACTCTCCAGATAATGAAAAAGCTCTTCATCTTTGATTAACTGTGGAGGTCCAAAAGGTCCAAAATTGTTTTTTCAGGATGAAAAATAACAAGCTTCAGAAATGTTTTGCATACTCATTCAAAGGTAACAGTGTATGCTAAAAATAAGCAAATTATACTGGATCTTTCACTCAGTTGGATTGTCTCATTGTAAACTGAGTGGCTGATTTTTTTTATTTGATCCTTTAGAATAGGTCCTATACTCCTGAGAATGATATAGGATCATTCATAATGTCATGGTTACAGTTTTTCTTCTGGATTAAGTCCTGTTTGAAATTATTTACATCTATTTAAGGAAATTCATAAAGGATACAAGGGGACCCTGGGGAATATAATATTCACACAACACTGAAAGAGAAGCCATTAGCTAACTTTGTACTGATTCAGTGTTAAAAAGCTTTGGTGATAGACTTGGGCATTTAAATGCAACCCAGAGAGGTCAGACACATGAATTATACCACTGGCTGTCTTGTACAGCAGCTAAATCCCAGTTTTGGCCACATGCAAGAAATTTTAGGTCCTGCTATTTCCTGTATTTCTTTCATTCATGCACAGTCTTATAGGGAATGCCTATATAGATTTGTGTGTACCTTATCCCTCCTGTCTCATCTGATCCTATTCTGAGTATCTCTGAATTTCCTGGTTTTAGGCTATGATTCTTTCTTGTGCCCCTGAATTTCATCAGTTGTGGGATAAGACTAGTGATCTATGTAAAAGCTTTGTACTCTTCTGTTGAAAAATGCCTTGTGAGAGCAAGGCATTATTATTTACAAATTTATCTCTGGGCAGCATTGAGTAGTACCACCAGAATGCTAAAAGACCTGTAAATTTATTGTCCATTCCAATACATTTTCAGAAGCTAAAAAAAGCAAGCAAAAGCAGCAAAATGTGAAGACAGGAAAACTACTGGCATAGCATGGCAGGCTGGGATGGCAAATACAATTCTCTTTCTTGCTTAAAACAAGAGGGCATCTTGTGTCTGAGCAAGTTGATGTAAAGTAGGCCTAGGGGAGTCAAGTAGGGAAACTGCAGACACAGACAGCAATAAGGCACTCTTTGGAGCAACAACAAAACAGATGGTTCAATGGCCCCCTGTCCACTCCAGAGAATATACCATTAATTACAGGACAAAGCCCATCTGGCCCCATAATAATCTCAGAATTCATCATGGCTAAAACTGCAGTAGGCTTTTTGCCATCTGTTTAAATTAACTTGCCCCTCTATAAACCTATCTAAAAAAATTTCAATCCTCTCCTCCCTTTAACCTGCTGTAGTAGGTTCACCTCTTGCCTTGTGATCAGAAAACTGGGAGAAACATGTGCCACCTGTTAGTTTTGGGAAGGGTGGCTTGTGCCTGTTGGAAACTCCTGCAAATGAAGTGAGCCATCATAAAGTTTTAGAGGCTATCCTGTAAACTTGTTTCAAATTTTGGCACTGTGACTGATTGTCTGAGGCCAGACAGATAGAGGAGATAGTCTGTAAAGCTGTATGAAAGTATAGCTCATCATGAAAGGACAGTATTTTCAAGATGCTAAGCCAAGGACTTGTACTGACTCAAATGGAGCAGGTGATTGTGCTATAAATTGGAGCTTGTAGAGCAGAAGGAGAAAACAATATAGCCATACTGGGATAGACTGCAGATTTGGGAATTGTGGAACATCAATGGCTTTATTTAATATTCAGGGTCTGTGAAGTCATGGCTTTCCATCGTTTATAGTCACATCTGGACAACAAGATGCACACAGGAGACTCAGCTCAGGGCAGGAGCCAGTTTGCTGCGTATGTTAAAGGCTGTGCAAGGCATGTGTTTGTGTTAAACTGGGCCCTGGGTGTTTAGATGGCAAGACTGAGGGTAGGGTGCAGTGCAAGAATAAAAGGTGCTCAAATTCAAGCTGCAATCTCCTGGAAGTATCCTTGGAAAGTTTCCTAAGCACTTATTTCTTAAGTCCTTTCATGCACATTGTGTCACTTTGGAGGAGTCTCTGGGTCAAGTAATGTATACAGTTAAATCTTTACTAAATTTTATCCTCTGTGAACATTATTGCCATTTTCAGCATTGATCTGATTTTATCTTTTGTAAGAGCCCAGCTGGTTTCAGTATGCAGTTGGCTTAAAGAAACCTGTTCAACCTTTTAGCCATTTACTTTAACTATCAAAGAGGCATGATTGCTACCTGCAGGAGACAGAGGGAAAGGAGAGGAGTGAAATGAAGAGAATATGTGAATATAAAAATCATCTGTCTTCATGTGAAACCAACACTGTCCAAAAGCCTTCTTCCTCAGTCAGGCATCCAGTCTTGTGGAATGGAGCTTCCTCAGAACATCTTTCTAATTCAATCTCTATCATTTTAATACCTGCACTGCAGCTAAGATTTTGGTAACCAGCTGCCAAAGAAAAATGTAGAGACGTTGCAATATGTTTCTGGAATCTGAAATAGGTTTCAGGCTGTCACTGGATCAATTTCAGGCTTTTTGACAAGCTGTAATCTGTCCTTCTTGGAACAACTGACAATTTTGCAGGCAAAAGCTGTCCAAATAGCCCGAAAAACGGACAGCTATTATTTTAAAAATATTATTACGAATCGGAAAATGAAAACTAAAAAGTGCAGGTGTTCTTATTTTGAGTGCTGTTTTTCAGATTAGTGAATGTAATTTTTGTAATTCCACCTGGTGGTACAATTCTAAGTAAAGACTGTAAAACTGTGACTAGTTTAGCATTTGTTAAGAGAGGAACATATGCCATTTATCCTATGGGAATGTACAGTAAGCTGGTATGCCAGATGACACAAAGAAAGGAATATCATTAGATATCATTAACTATCACAGTGCAGTCATAACATCTAAGTACTTTGGTAATAATAAAAGGTGCTACTGCATGGGAATTTGGCATTGACACTGATTTGCGGAAAGAAAAAGAAACCCCACAACTTTTGTAAAAAGTTGTAAAGCCGGTATGTTTATTACAGCGCTGGACGCATGTGAGGATTGTTGCCTCCCTTAAAGGACATGCGCACCCCTGAGAATTCCCGAACCCTTTTTATCCCCCCTTGCTTATACGTATGCTTCTAGTCTCATGCATATTCATTTTACTGATTTCATGTTACACTTGCAGCTAGTTACACTTGCAGCTAGTTTTTTATCAGAAAGTACAGAAAGAACTCCTGGGTCAGCTTGCCCCCTCTCCCACAATCTCAGCCCCATCTGGCTCCGTCTGTTTCAAGGTTCAAAGGCCCCCTATTATCTCAGTTCTTTGGCCGAAGCAGTTTTCGAGCACAGGGTTTTTTGCGAGAAGAGGCAGTCTTGAATGCAGACCAAACAACTATGTTTGCAAGCTACAGACTTAATTCAAAGAGGCACATTTTACCTAAATTCGAAATGGATTTCTACTCTGGAAAATTTCCCCTCTGTCTCAACACTAGAAGGTCCTCACCTCAATAGTTTTTGCATTTTTCATCACTGTGACCTGAAAAATAACCTGAAAACATCTCACTGATTCTACATCTTTTTTTTTCTTTTAAATATATAGTGCACAAATTTCCTTTCAAAAAGTTCTAATTTAATTTGGTAGTTAAAATCTTGCCTGGTTTACCTGGTTCTAGTGTGGTTCTTGCAACTCTGAATGTGTGTATCGGTGTGTCTGTCGCTGATGGGCCTTGTTGCCACCACAGCCCCACTCCCTGCCTTGCTTACACGGAAGTCATTGGGTGTCACTGAAGTACAGATGTGCTCTCAGCTTTCTTCTGCTTCAGCACTTCAAGTGTACCTTTTCTTAATAAGTCTTAAGAGAGCTGATAATTCCCTCTGCAGTGTTTTTGTAAGGGAATATACACCATCCTAAGTCCCCAAGCAAGCCACAGTAGTGTGAGCAACACATAAGGATGTTGTACCCACAGATGAATTTTATCCCATTAAGACCCAGATGTAACTGAGAGATTCAATGATGCACGAGTTTTTCACAGGCGGCTAGCATACAATTGGATTTTATCTGCATTGACTACTGTGCAAACATCCCCAAATCCAAACCTAATGACTGTGGAAGGTATTAACCTCTATCAGTACTGTACATGACACCTTGGCATCCTCTGTATTTACAGTTTGTAGTGAGTGCTTCATTAAGATTTCTCTGTGTGCTTGCCATTGCTGCAGCACTGCAGGGACAGATTAGAATTATATGAAATGTTTATAAATCACATTTAGGAATTAAAACAATGAGCACAAACCTGCTACTTTCAGGTGCGAGAAAATAAGATTTCAAAGCAATTATAGAAAGTTTAACATATCTAGTCTTCTGTTGCTTCAATTCAATACCAGGTGTTTCTGTATGTAATGATGATGGGAAAGCAGTTGCTACCTACAGTTGAGCAACTGGAAAATGGTTTTGGTTTTTTTTCTCTCATAATCATTTCCTCTGAAGTAACAACACTTATTTGGCTTACTTTTACTCCATCAAATTAAAAATCAGATATATTTCTTTCTTTCTTTGTTTCTTTAAAAAATAATTATTTATTTAAGGAAGGTCTTAAGGTGCATATTCTATTCAGTGTCCTCAGACTGTGCATTATTCTTGGCAGAATTTTAAAAGCTGACCTAACCACCTATTTTCACTGTTTCAAGCTTCAAGTCACCAAAGTATTTTTAGCACCTTCATATCACTTAAAGCTCAGTAAATTTTTATAAATATCATTTTTATTTGAATGTGCAGAGAAGGCAACACAAAAATGAAAATACGCTGTCATTAAAATTTCATTGACGCTCTGTGTCATTGTTATTTAGCTAATTACACAATACATAACACTGTGCATCAGATGAGATGCAAGAACTGATCTGCTGGAGGCATGCAGTACTGGCTGTGCTAGTTGAATGGGTGAGAGAAGCTCTGAAGTTGCACTGAAGCTGCTGTTCTACCTTGTTACTGAAGTAAGGACTGAATGTACTTAGATAAGGCAATTTTCCTAGACCATGGTCACCCTGTCTGAAAGGTAAAAAGAAACTGCTGGAACAACCTCCTTCTGTTTTGGAACAATAGAAGGTATTACCTGCACAAACCCTCTGCTTTCTTCATAGCCTTTGGACATCATGGCTACAAAGGAACTGCTGTCACAGTTAGTGAAAGTGAAAGGTTTTTAGGCACCTGTCTCCTGAAAATTTCAGATTGCTCTGAATGGTAAAGATGGCTCAGATGACTAGGATATCATTTTTCTGAAGTGTTCAAGTGACATGGCATTTTGACAAGTCCTGGTTTTCCTATAATTTCTATGAAAGTTTGCTGCTGCTACAGATTTGAAGTGGCTCAAGTGTCCTCTCTGGGAAAACAACCAACAAAACCAGATGAACTTCTGGATACTTGAGACCTTTTGTCTGTCTTCAACTCTGACAGAATATATGGATCTATGTGTGACAAGCATATCAAGACATGCACAAATATGGGAAAAGGGCAGTGAATAGTGTGATGCAACATGTAGCTTTTGGTAAGTGGTCTAGCTGCATTACCAAGGGGTAAAAATCCTGCTCCACATATAGAGCAGAAGGAGCTCACATTATTTTTATGTAGCTGTTGTGTGCATAACAATGCTAAACCAGTGTTCTGTTATGAGAAGTGTGACCCTATGTATCTTCTAGAACCTGAATAATGGGCTCCATAGAGATAGTGTTCCCAAGGCACAAAGTTTTTTCCCTTTCCTTGGCTTCAACAGTTTCATAGCAACTGGGAAAGGTGCTCCTATTGTATGAAGCTTGCAAGGGAATAATTTCAAATACAGGTCATGTTTAGTCTACAGACTTGGGTCAGAAATATTCTTTTATAAAGTCACAGAAATGCTAAAAGTAATGGGACTCAGTTCACTCAGTTTTGAGACGGGGAATGGGATTAGACTTGGCTATAACTGCTGTCATATACTGAAGATGCTTCTGACTGCATGTATTCTAAGCACATTTTCAGTTCAGGGGGAGAATAGCGTTATCAGTTCCTAGATCTGCATACTAAGAGAGAAATGTTATTCAAGTAAAACTTCAAGAATTAATCTAATGTTCAGGCTGATACTAATGTATCTAGCATTAATAGTTATGAAATGAGTGCAGTAAAGAAGTGGGTAATATAAGCCAAAGAACTACTGGTATAATAAATACTCTAATTAAGATAAATATTCTATGAGAGTTGATCAGTTACTCTGAAGACACCCCATGGCTTGCAAGTGTCTGTATTTTGCATTATTAATTATTTAGCTGGAAAGGAATCAAAATACACAGGAGACTGAGTGGTTATTTTTGTCACCCTTGTTGATCACCCCAATGTTAATTGTGTTGTAGGGAATAAGTAGAGCTCTAATAGAATTTAAAGGCAACATAAATGTGTGTCAGAATTTACAGTGGTCCTTGGAGGAAAACAAACCCAGTATTTTTTGGCATTCCTCTGAGTGAGGTAAATGAAATCAGGCATTAAGCACACATGTTGCATGCAGAAATGTGCTCTAAGACACTGAGAAATAGATAAGCAGATTGTTTACATCTGGTCTATGTCTTGGGAAGGGCTTAATCAAATCATCTCATATTTACATTGCATAGTCATCCTCTGTCACTGGTAGCATCAGAATCTTCTGGTCTTTTTAACTCCACACATGGTGTGGCAGACAGTTGCTCCTGCACAGTCTGTCACTTTGGAGCTCTTCCGTGTAATGCAGAACAAGATTGTGATCAGCTGCCAAACATCCTTAACTCCACCCTCTCGATCACTTTCTGCCTCCCCTTGGTGGCATCATGCAGCAGGTGACGATGGTTAATTCTTCTAGGTGCCTGTCACAGAACCAACACATGGGCTGCTTGTGCTAGAAGTTGTTGCAAAACAGAGAGCTGTCCCTTGGGAGCTTGTCAGAGGTTGCTCATTTCACAGAGGCTGTAAAAGCTCATACATACGTGATAAGCACTTCATATGAGATGACAAGACCTGAAGAAAAACCCTACATCACCTTAACACAACCTTCAACAAATGACTTCTGTCTTGTTTTCACAGTAGCAACTACTGAAGGCACATCTGACACCTGCTGCATGTGGCTGCAATCTGACTTAATAATGTTCCTGTCCCTTGTTTACCTTGTTGATCACAAACAGTTTTTGCAAGTGTCCATTCCAATTTGCTTTCAACCAGAATGGTGTTTATTAAATGATTGTGCCAAAATCAATGGTGATATATAACCATACTTGCTCTGAGGCTCCCAGGGTGGGGAGGCACTGCCAGGGAGCCACTTCCCTGTCAGATGCTGCCACAGCACCTGGAGGTTTCCCCAAGGGAATGACATGGCAGAGTTCAATTAGAGAGTGTAAGGTGTTGGACTGAGCCAACTGTGAGGTGGCCCAAAATGTCAAACCAGCTTCATGGCAACGAACTGTGGACATTACACAGTAGTTACACTGAGGCCATAGAATCCTAGCAGAGCCCTCGTGTAGTGGAACTACAAGATGTATTGTTTACTCTCTCTTGGCCCTCACTTTTCCTTGTCGTTTTGCATTCTGCAGTAACGGCAAGGTTTTAACCTGGTGTAAAACCAGGATGATAGGTGGTAGGTAACAGCCTTAATGACCTGATGGGGCATTACACAGTGAAATATCATGACCTTGTCAGGAAAGGCAGAAGTTTCCTGTTAAATTACTGAATTTTCAAACAAAAATGTAACATTCTAGATGGCAATTTTATGTAGCTACTGCATTAAGTGCAGTTCTTGTGCTTTTAGCCATTTCACTGAGCATTTTATGTAAATTTTAGCCCAATAACTCTCCACAGGTTATTTGTCCTAAATGTCTTTTGGACTTTGAACAGTGAATAATTGAATATTATTCTTTTAATATTTAACTTGGTCTCAGAAGATGTGTCTGAGAAAGCATAGGCTATAATTTATTTCAAATACAAATAAAATATTAATCCATTTCTGTCTATGCTATTATTTGCAAGGGACTAAGTCTCTTAGAATCTCCCAAGAGCTGCTAAGAACATCATTACTGGAACACTTAGATGTGGTATTTTAATTTCATTTTTTACTAACTGGCTTGGTTAATTGCAGCATACTCAGTGGGGTGGGTCAAGGCACTATTTCATTCATATAAAATATTTGCATAGAAATCTTTAGTTCCCTTAAGTGCTGTGGAGAAATATTTCTGATGTATTTCCTAAAAACCAATAGTCTTGCCATCCTTCTCTTTTTTTTTCCTTTCTCCCCTGTTTATGTGCATGCATATGTACATTTTAGATGAACAATTAACTTGGCTATGTGTTTGGAAAGTTTTAAAAAAAAACTTTTTTATTGGTTTAAGGAGCAATAGCAAAACTAGGAAGCACATTCTGACAGTGGAGGATGCAGCAGGAGAGGGGATACAGACATCTGGATTTGAAACACATCAATAAATGTCGTAACATATATAAGTAAATTCTCAAGTAATAAACAAAGGTATTTTTTTCTGCAGGACAGATTAAATTTGGAGTCAGTAAGGTAGATAATTTTAAAAAGTCTTTGGGATTTTTTTGTGTGTGGTAGTCATTAAATGAATGCATGAAAAGTGATTTGAATTCTTCATATAGAACTTCAAAGCAAACAGATATCAATCAAAAATGAAAGGAACTACTAAGTTCTGAGACAAATGTTGTGATCATGTCTTGAGATGGGTGCTGAATGTATGCTTTCCAGAATTTGTACAATCACATATTCACAGAGGAAAGCCTCTTGAATTTTTCTCAACCTTTTCTTAGAATGGAAACTCTTGAGAACCAGGTTCAACTACCTGTGGAGAGCAGGCACATCGAGCTACCTATAGATAGAGACAGTCATCCTTGTCCTTTGGTGCACACACAGTTGTTGTGGTTCAGGTGTGTATTATTTTCTTTGTTGCTAGCCCAGATTTACTGATGATTCTGCTGACAGAGATACTTTTGATATTTCCAGAACTCATTCTGGGAGTATCTTTCCAGAACCAAATGGGAGACATTTATTGGCTGGTTATCTATATATTTTGAATTCTGAATTTATCCTAGTGTCTACTCTTGAGTCTCAGTTTTCTTTCAATGTGTGTGTTTTTCTCTCCTTTCACACTTTCCCCAATGCCTCTCAAGCATGCTTGTTCTGGTCCCAGTGATTACAGGGAAGAAAAAAGCAAGAACAGTGCTCTCTCTGGGTATGGTCCAGAGCTCTTTTAAGTTTAAACTCCCAACAACTTCAAGCTTAAAGTGCTCTATGCACGCTCTCACTGTTTCCTTTTTTACGTATCCCCACATAGTCCCTAAACACTCAGAACTGACTGTCTGGATGTACAAAAAATGATAAAGAATCGGAAGCCCCTCTAAATAAATCTGTACACTTTTAACCAAAATTTTAAAGCAAAGTCTACTAGCAATGTCACCAACCCTGTATTTCTACTGTTCTTGAGAGTATCTCATCAAACATCAGTAACCCCCTGAAATATTTCAAAAATATTTATTGCAACACATGATTGCATATTAAAGTATTTTATGTTCCAGTTGATAAAGAAGTTTTTCAGCTATAACTTTAAAAGCCTCTGGTAAATTTACAGAAGAACCTGTAAGCATCAACACAGTGCTAAATTCTAATAAAAGAGGAAGGAGCCTGGAAGCTGATAAGAGACATGGTGACTTAGAGAAAAAAGATGGCTCAGGCAAGAGTAAGCAGAGAGCACTGAGTTGTAAATAAAGAACCTAAACATTTTCAGGAAGTCTAACGCAAATATTAAAGCTGTGTATGAGAGCTTTAAATAACACAACTGGAACATATGTAATGCTAAAGACAACACTGATCTGGCATCAGTTAGGGGGTTAGTCTTCATATAATCATAGCATTAGCCCCTACATTTACATAAGAATGAAATCTTATGATTGAAAATCTTCCATATATTGTGTCGGTGTTTTCTTTCTGTAGGTTTTATCACAGTTTTGAGGAAAAAATAACATTGTAAAATTAAACAAGAAGAGGAGTAGATATTCAAGGGTGTAAAAAAGGTGAGTTAATTCTTCCTCAGACTGCTGAACTGTCAAGCAATGGGTTGATTTTGGTAGTAGTGGGATAAAGAAGTGGGGTGTCAGGGTGGGATATGTTGATGCTTATGTTGGTGGCTGAGGTACTGTGGTGATTAAGTCCAGAAAGAGGAGGGGAAGCAGTTCTGGCATTCCCTTCCCTCACACAAATCTCACTCTGACCTTACCCATGCTTCATGCTCAAGTCACTTGAAAGCTGATGTCACCAGTCATTCCAAATTATAGGATGTTTTGTGATTTTAGAGGCTCACTGTGTATAACAGACATTTAACTGCTGCTATTGCCAAGAGGCATCTTCAGCACAATCTCAAAGAAATATTCCTTTGCTGTGGCTGGAGACCTATGAAAGAAGGGGGGGATTTCCTTGGTAACAAGTTGTAAATAACTACCTGGCTAGCTGAGGTTCAGATGTGCTGGGCTGCTCTCCTCTGTGGAAAAGGGTAAAACTGGTAGCACATGGACTAGGAAAGAAGCATATTTTATCCCTGAGCCTTACAGAAAAACATATCTAGGCTGGTTTCTGATGGTTTCAGGAAAACCTGATAGTTGAATGGAAACTGTCCAAGTTTAATTGTCTTTTTTTTAACTGAGCAGACACTACCCTGGCAGCAAAACACTGGGAGTCAGGTCCAGTTTAGCATTTATTATTATTTAGCATTTAGTACAGCAAGCTGACTACAAGAAAAAGTAAGGGTGTTCACAAAAGCAAGTTCACAAATTTAAAATATTTTCTTTCTGTTTTAGTCTTCTTTTGAATCACAGATGTACCTGAAGTGCTTTTATTCAGTCAAATCAAGTGAAAAAAAGTAATAAAGGCAAATGATAGAGTAATATTTTCTTGTGTAATGACCCAGCTCATATAAATGTGATGAGGAGTTTGATACTGTTCTTGTAGTCCCCATTACTGGTACAGTGTAGGACAAATTTTTTTTTAAACCATTACTGAATTTTTCATAAACTGAAGAATCCTTGATTTACAAGCTTTGAATGTAAAAAGAGTCACAGATTTTCATGTCAGTGAAAAAACTATAATACCCTGGATTCCCCTAGGGAAGGTTTTACTTGTTCAGTGGGAGATTTTGTAGGGAAAACCTGAAACAATGCCTGGTCAACAAACTTAGATTCAGCTGTTACCTTTATATATGCTGTGACTATTAGTGTACTTATGCTACCTGTGGGGCAAAGTGTCCTTTAAATAGATGTATTCAAAATTTACTGTGAGCATCATATGTCTAAAAAGTTATGTAAAAATTCTGGAGCGAAAACAGATTTAATGAAATATTAACTACTTATGAGTTTGATGATATATGCAATACTTTATTCATATTTTTGTGTCAGAAAGAAACATTTCTGAGTAGGAGTTGACTGGTTCCCAAATGGAAGAAAGAAGAGGTCATAGCTAATGTGTGATATGAGTGAACAGAACGAGTGTTTATGCAAATTATAATTAGCCAGAAATTTTAATCAAAGAATTATCTACCATTCTAAATTAGTGCTTTAGATTGCTTTGATTTGGTGCATTTCACAGAATATCACATTCAAGATGTCCATCAGTTGTACAAGAGAAGAAAAATGTGTAAGGGCATAATTTATATATTTTATGTAAATGTTTTTTTTAGTGTGTATGTTAGCCCACATGCATGAAACATAGCACCCTTGAGATCTGTGCTTTCCCAGCTCAGCAGGCTTTCATGTAACTTGCTTTGGATGGAAAAATAGGGGCTCAAGCAATTTATTTTTATGAAAAGAATTATCATTTCAGAACTTGGGGTTTAAAAGTCTCTAGATGACACAAATTCTTAAAATTCCTGAGCAGACAACTTGTAGTTTTTAACCAGAGAAAGAAACATTACAGTTTGAATACACAGCACTACAAACTTAAGGGAGTCAAAACTCACTTGTTTCACATACCTTTGAAACATAGCATAAATTTCCTCCTTGACCTTATGTTGCATTTTGCTAAAGGACCAACCGTGGTGGATCACCGAGAAATAAATATTTCAACATGACAGCTTTAATTTTAAAAATTATTTCAAAATGCTTCAGTTTTATGTTGAGGCTATTCATTTTTTGATCATGCATTTGTTGAATTAATAGCATTTCTAAACAAAAGAATTGCAAATATATGGAAATGATAGATGTTGAAATGCTGAATGAATTTGTTTGAATTAATAGCATTTCTAAACAAAATAATTGCAAATATATTGAAATGGTAGATGTTGAAATGCTGAATGAATTGATGAATAATAAGCAAATTATTTGAAAAATTCTGATTTTGTTGTCTTCCTGTTGTCACTACTTCTACTTCTCCCATCTTCCCCTTTTCACAAAAAGTTTTCATTTTATTAAATATGCATTTTTTATGTTAAAAATAATTTGTGAAACAAGAATGCTTGTAAAGGCACACTAGCCATCAGCTATGTTGTTCATACACATTTATTAACAATTTTCCTGGTATTTGCACACAGTCCACTGCCTGATTTGAAATGGTAGTGGACATTAGCTTCATGAAATATTTGCTCTTTAATTCAAAGAGTGTGATTTTTTTTTCAGACTCTGCCTGCTGTTAAATACATTTTAAAAGACTTCAAATTATTTCATAGAGATGTTATAATAAGTGTTGGTTCTGCATCTGAATTTCTTTCATTCATAGAACTTCTCTGAGAATTTTTCTAAAGGAAAGATTCAAATCATTAAGGGCTCTTACAGAAAAAATTATTCTAATGCTGATGGTAAACTGAAGGCTGCAGACAAAATTACTCATCAATAGGCAAAACACAGACCCAGCAAAACAAAAAGTTGAAGACATTAACTTATTTTTGGATAGAAAAATGAACCTAATAAGTGCAAGTAGTGCTGCATAAACAAAACTGCCATCCTTATTTTGCTTTAGGTTTTGCAGTTGCTGCATCATCTCCCATGTATATTTCTAACAATATATCAATTTCCCTGAATCACCATTGTACTCTCAGAAAACTCTACTTGCAGCTCCTCAATAGGACAGAGACCTATGCATATTTCCATTTAGGCACAATTATCCTGAGTTATTTCATTTCTACACATTCTGTAGAGATTAATTTAAGTGGCAGTCATGCAAGCCTGTGCAAGTTTCCTGCCACTGGGGAATCCAGATTTTAGTTGAACTCCAGGACAGAAGATTGAGCCTGACTGCCTTTGCTTTAATTCCCCATGCTTCTCATTTTTCCTCCTTATGACTCAGAAATAAATGATTTCTCTGGGGAAAAAACCACAAGCTTTTTGACACTCAGGTTCTTCCTCAAATACTAAATATAGAGGTAGTTCATGCTCTGTTAGTAACCACATTGGAGAGTGCCTGAGACTAGTGTGTTTTTCTCAGAAATATGTAATTCTAAAAGCAGGTCCGGGCCTATATCCATATTGCCTAGCTAGCTTTATTTGAGTATTCAGTGAATTAAAGTGATTAGATTAGGAGCCCTCTTATGGTGGGGGCTCTCTGCAATCACTGGAGGGAGACAGACTGGGCTCTAGAAGTGTTTGTCTGATGTGATGCTGTGGAGTGGGAATAATCCAGCCCAGAGGTGGCCATTGACCCAGCACCTCATGTGGCATCTGGCTGTCACCCTTGTCTTAGAGGTGGGCCTTCCTCAAGGTACTTGGGCCACACAATTCTTGCTTCTGCTGATCACTGGACAAGCTTAAACTGTTTAGATTTCACTTTGGAAATAAAAAAGTAGTAAACATATAAATTGTCTCAAAACTGATTCACTCTTACTTCTCTTCCAAAGAGTGAGGAAGGTTCAAAGCCAGGCATTCAACATTAAAAGCTTTTTGGAAGTTAGGACAAGGTCAAAGGAATGTGGGAGGATTTTTAGTTAACATGATAACTGCTGATCCATGTAATATTCTTAGAGATTCAGAGAGATTAGTTTTCTTCTGTTATTTTCTTTTCCCTATTGATTTCCTGTTCAAGCTATTGAAATACTGATTTAACTCTACTGTACTTGCAATATCTACGTGATGCCAAAATACAGAGGGTGTGGATTACATCTATAGGTATAGATAATTTCATTTACTGTGGATTTTCATGACTATCTCTTGAGGTAAGGAAGCAGCCTTCAGTTTCTAAGCAGGGCTAGTGAAAGAGGAATGCTGAAGCTAGAAGGAAGAAATGCAGAATCCTGAAATACCACAATTTAAGTTTGAGACTGAAGTCACCACAGCATATTTTTTTCCTGCAAATTAGTTCTGCTGATTTACTGTAGCATGCACATGAATAACATTTACATGTCCAGTCCTCCATATGGTTGTCTGTGCTGTTATTAGGCAATCTGGTTTTGCTTCAGCTGTCACTCAGCTGTCACAAAATTTGCCAAGTCTCTGCTAAAGCCTGTATCTTGGCTGGTTGTGTGGGTGGGTGCCTAGAGCCCTGCTGTTTACCATCCACTGGCCAGCGGGTAGCCTGGCTTCTCCTCTAAATGCCCAGCATTCCATGACACAAGCTCCCACACAGCGCAACACTCAGTTCTCCTTGCTCCTTCCAGACCTTCCCTGTGAGTGCAACTCAGTAGTAGGACAGAGGGGGGAGCCATGAAATCACTTCTATTAAAGATGTTCTGGTTAGTCGTTCAGGTTACTTATACAGTGGGAGAGATAGAAAAAAAAAATCAAGGATTTCTTGATTTTAATGAGCGTTTCATCTAGAAGAATATTTTTGACACAGATTACATCTTTTTCTCCTGTTGCAATTCATGTCTTAGAGAACAAGAAGCAGGGGAACCTGTGGATGTTCTGCTGTTTTCCCTTTACTCCTGAATAGTCTAGGTAGAAACATAGATGATATTTGCTGTTGTTTTGAGGGTGAGGTATTATTACTTGGCTGTCAGTAGTCATAGTAACACTGCTTTCCCACTACTACTACTGAACTACTGAATGCTTGGTGCTGAAGGTTTCTTTAATTCTGGCAAACTGTTTTTCTCTTTGTTTATTTTTCTTGTCAGAATTTGTACCCCACAGACTTTAAAACTAATTTGACAAGTTAGCCTATAATTTAACATGTCATAAATTGGAGGTGCTCCCACAATTTTGGTGCAGAATCTGTGTTGGTGCCTAATAGTTGTATTTGTTCTGCCAAATTGTTTTAATGCCCTAAATTTAGAACACGCTTTTCAGCTGGTGTTGATGGCCAAAGCTTCTGCTGGGCTCTTAAGGCATGTCTAAACAGATGGGCATGGACAGCTGTAAGCTTCCTTGTCCACTCTGTGAGCCAGCCAAAATCAAGCCAGCTCTGCTCTGTAAGTTGTAGAGCTCCATTTGTGAGATGCTGTGCCCAAGCGTTTATCTACTGCCGCTTTGGCAGCGTCTGCGGGTCTGAGCTGGCTCTTGCCTGTCCATCCTGGAAAGTGAACAGGAATGTTCATGCCTGGCTCCATTCTTTGTGTATGTGCGTGTGCCTGAAGGAGTCAAACCCTGGCTCCTGTGGTGTGTGCAACTGGCTTGACTCTGTCAGTCTGAGAGGAGGCTCAAGGGCTGCCCTTTTGTGTCATTCAAAGCAAAACTGAAATACTGGGTAGTGCTGGCTTTTGCTCTAAGCCCCTTGCCATGGCTGTCACCTTTAGGAACCCTCCCATGGAGGGGTGGTGTGGTAGTCCCCAGCTCATCTTTGAGCACCTCCTTAGGTGGATTTGTTTGCTTTCAAATGTGCAATTATTTCATAAACATTTCCAGTGCCTGGCCTGAAACCACAAGTGCAGGAAGACATGCTAACTGCCATGTTTGAAACAAACTCCTTTGAATGCCAAACACATTGTATGGAGCTTGTGCACTCATGCACAACGCTTCACCGTCTTTTCCCATTTTCCACATATTTGCGTGCCTGCTATCTGCTGATGTGCTTTCTCTAATTTGGATTATAAGGTCCCTAGGATATTGCTCTAACTTTTAATATCTTTCCTCTGAAACATGGTTGGTAGTTATAATAATGATAGCTAATTAGAAGAAATAGAACATTGACAAAAGCTTTCTTCTCAATGATCTGATATTTCTAGTCTGATTAGGTAGGCAGGCACAAAGCTTAGAGACATTTTCTGCTTCAAGTATAACTTGTGGTAGATGGTACTTCTGGGAACTTTCACAGAGGGCATGTTAACACACTCACATGACTGTAATACTCTCAGCTGAAGCATTTAGTGCTGCATAGCACAAAATGCTGCTGAGAGAAAGAAAGCATTCATTGTTGATACACAGAATTTGATGGTGCTGCTGTTGCTTTTACTGTTCCAGATGTTCAAAATGAAGCTTTTGGCTGCCAGCTCTGGAGAAATATTCAAAGAAGCAAAGAGAAGCTAGCTCTGAAACTCCCACCAAGCATGAGTGTGTGTAGAGAATGTAGATAGTACTGAGTAGAGTAATAAAAGAAAAAGTCCAAACTACTTTCCGGGCTCCTGACTTTTGCATTTTTGCAGTGTGATGTAAAAGTCAGAATGACGCCTGTCATGAGCTGCAGTGTAAGATATAACCAGGGGTGTGTTATTCTATTACCATCCGTTAGAACTGGGATGGGGAGTAGTGATGTAATCTTCTGTTGATAAGACAGCTGATAAGAAACCATCAAGAGCAATTTCCTTATCTCTTCCATGACCCATCCTCCCTCCAAGGATAGATCTTCTGCTAATAGGCCATTAAGTCCACTGATAAACTTCCATCATCCCATTGGAAAATGCCCCAGCCAGGGGGAAGAACCAAGCCCCTCTACCTAAATAAAAACACCTGAGACTTAGAACACCAAGATAGCCTTTTTCCTCTAGCCTTCCAAAAGAAGAACAGGCCCATCCATCAACATTGGACCTTAAGCAAAGGGTTGCACCTTTTCTCCAGGACCCCTGTTTCAACAGAACCACAACTGCTACTCCAGGAGGACTGCAGCCACCATTGCAAGTAGACTGCTGCCAACACCCTGACCAACAGGGTGTCAGGTTGTATTCTGACTTTGTCAGTGGTTTTCTTTCTCCTTATTGCATATATTTTGTTTCCTTTTTGTTTTATTTTCTCTTTTTCTAATAAATTGTATTTCTGACTTGAGGTGTCTTGCTAGTTTTGCTTCTCAAACCAGAACAACACCAAAAAACTTCTGCTTAAAGGATAAGGATCAGTCTATAGGTACTTTTCTCCATCTGGCTTCAGGAAGAATTGCATATGCCATGTATATAGGCAGAATGTGGACTGTCTAATTAGGAGAGTGCAGAATTGGAGGATTCTATATTAGGCTTAGTCTTGGCTAATAAGAACCAGTACACTAAATTATCCTCTTGCAATTCAGCATCATGCTCATTAAGTATGGAACTTATGCAAATCTGTATTTTTTGGGGAGGAATCAGTGTCGGAAGTTGAAACCAGGCAAAAGAAACATTTACTTTCTTCTGTTAACATTGGTTTCTGTTTGCCTCCACGAGCTAGAGAACTTGATTTTGCTTTCCATTGTTTATATCTTAATAAAAAGGAATCAAGAGCTATCATCAGGTTTGATTTACACAGAGAGAGAGCCTCCATATGAGCATCAGATCTAGTGAAGCATGCCCCACATCGCATAACCATCCATCTCCTTTTTTTAGTGAGCTGGGTTTCTGCTTCCTTTGGATGCTAGATCTAAATCAGCAGGTGATACAGGCACTGTTCATTTTGACTGTGATTTTCTCCCTCCTGTATGATGGTGTTGATATCAGCTTTTCGTGGGCATTTCAGCAGCATATCAGCACAAGAGGCAAAACACTCAGGTCTGCTTTTAGTCTCAGTAGGTCTATTATAGAGAGAGAACAGAAGTGCCAGAGAAGCTGAATTTATATCACAGCCTTAAAAAGAAAGGGATCCTATTACATCAGTTAGCACAGCTTTATAAACCTTGCAGTGTTTTATGACAATATTATTTGGTTGCCTTTTTTGCCATGCAAATTCTTAACCTGTCTGAAGTTATCTGTATTCCCCAGTCCTTGATCCCAACACATCTGTTGAAGCCTTTTCCATATGTCCTCTACTAGTCTCCTTCAACAATTGTCTGTGGGCTTTTTGTTTTCCTTTGATCAGTTTGTTGCAATTTTTCAGGCTGACAGGCTTTGTACATGTTCAGAAAGATTTTCTTTCAAATATGAAGCAGCCAAGTCATTACTTACTGAACTTGAACATGAAAAAATGGTTAACTTACCCATACAAAATTGCAAGCAAGCATTTGCTGTCAAAGCAATGTCCTTCTGTGGCTTTTCCTCACATGCTCATTAAGCACTGTGAAGTGTCTAGGAATAGAAAAAGGGATTTAAGATGCTTTAAGAAAAGACAGCGTTCTTGTTCTGTTGTTATTCATTTGTACTTGTTAGTGTGTAGAGATCCCTTTCAGGCACACTGGAATTGCTACCATCCAAATATGTCATAATAGACAACCCTTGTCCCAGGGACTTGCCAGGCTAAAGAAATCATGGGCAATGGTCCAGAGAAAGGGACAGCAGAGAAATGGAATTACTTTATAATTGCACCCAGGCACTGGCACCCAGGATTTACTGTGATCTGGAGAAGAGGGAAATGTGTGCCTCTGCCTGTGCCAGGGCTCTGTATAATATTTTAAGCCTGTCCCATTATTTTAGTGTTGAGCTGAACCCCCCTGCCCTCATTAAACCTCATTTCTGCAACTAACATCATGGGGGATGTTAGTTGCAGAAATTAATACATCTTTTTTCTTAATTTAGTTATTTTAATGTTGAATTTCCTCCCAAGACTTTTTTAAAAGCTAATTGTTAAATTCTAGGCTGCCTGGTTCACCTTGAGGAAATGAGTTCTTTGCAAAAGATTTTTGGATTAATAGATTTTTGTGACTAAATCAAATTAGGGCGCATATTCCAGTGTCCTAGGACTAGGCTCCATTTGTAAAGCCACATGCTTTGTCAGACAGAACTGGACCAGTGGGCAGAAGATGCTTTTCAACACTGGGGAGCATGATTCTCCTCCCCGTGCCAGGCTGCAGGAGGTTGCTATCTTTACTGCAACCTGCTAACACAACAACCTGCTAAATGAAATTTTGTTGCTGAATGAGTAGTGAGGAAGAAAACCAAACAATTTTCCGCTTATTTCTTGTTGTTGCCGGAGCACTTTTTCCTCTGAATCTCTTTACAGAGAGTGTAGGAATTACAAGGGTAAACAGTGGATGGCTATACAAAATATATTTATTTGAGAGGTGTGTGTGTATGGATGTGTGCTTGAATACAAGTTAGAAATGGCAATAAGAAGGAAATTCTCTTTCCCTTCTCTAAATTTATTGAAAATCCAAGGAGGTCAAGATATTTCCATGCTCACTTTCATGAAATTCATGTGATAAGGTTTTTCCCAAACAAAATAGGACTAAAACCACAAGGCTTTTGTTAGTGGAAAATGGGTACTTATTTTGTATAGAAATACAAATACTTGAGCACCATGAAAGCCTGGAATTCAGGAGCAGAAAGTCATCGCATTCCCTTTGCTATTGAAGGAAGGCTGACACACAAATAATTTTGAATGGCAATCTGCTAAGGATGCTGAGTTTCCTGTCCATATTATTCTTCAGTTTACAAATAGACAGTGAAAGGCAACATGGCTGCTGGAGATACCATTGCCTATCACTTGGCAAACACGTGATCATTGAACAAACACAGATATCCCCCCAAACATAAGCTCTTTATGTGCTCAGATGGTGGAGCTGAGGAAGATGGATGAATTACAGGGCCCTCTGGGAGCCACAGATAACGGAAATGCTGATGCTACATCAGCACTTCTGAGCACTCAGCAGCTCTGCTCTTACTTGGAGTGATGCTGCTCTGTGCTTGTGCATCAAGTCTGTTAGAGGTCATTGTCAGGACCTCTCGAAAAACAAAGCAGAACAAGAATTTTTTGTTTGCACCTATGTACATACATGATTTATTCATGCACAAATGCAGTGGCATACAGTGGTATGCCCTGTTCTCTTTGAAGTTACAGTGAAATGAAACACGGATGTGAGGAGGTGATTGCACTCACTCCTGTATCTTGTCTGTAATAGTTATGATTGGGATGACTAGCAAAGGGAATTTGCTCAAGTGCCCTTATTCCTGGAGGAATATGGGAATTGCCACATTAAATATGATTAGTGTAATACTGCCCTGATGAGTACCAATTCTTCAAAGTGAAATAGTATCAAAGTTAACTGTACATAAGTAAGTGATTTTTGATTGCCTTAAAAATCTGAAAAAGTAGAATTAATTTTTCGGTTTTGCTCTAAAACCAGATCAAAATCAGAGAAAAGACTGTGGGTTTTTATCACTTTCAAACAAAGGGGCATTTTGAAAATGTGAGATTAAAATGTTCTAACCTTGTAAAAATGCAATTGTTTTACAACTCTATATTTCTCCCATGTAAACTTGAATTTGTGAATATCTATTGACATCAACTTTTCAGGTCAGATCAGGTAAGCTATGTGTGCTGGGTGGCTAAGTTATTTGGATGAAAAAATTCATTAATCCTTGAAAAAAACAAATTAAACCCTGAGAATATCACCCCTAACCTTCTGCTTCTAGCTACTACTTTTATTTGAGCCATGAAAATAGTTTATTCAGCTTTTCTATCACTTGTCTCTAGGCCAAAAATGTCTCTATTTTTTTCTAAATAAACGTGGAGATAGTAGTTTTATTATGCAGGTTGAATGCTTTATATAGCTCTCCTAGACTTGCTGACATAATGATGTCTTGTGGCAATACTTTTCCAAGATTAGTATTGTAGCACGTAAAATATTATGTCCTTTCTATAGATTTTCTTGTTTCTGTGAGCAGTGCTTTAGAGATTTAAAAAATATTATTGGATTTGCCTATAAAGATAATGAGTTCTGTTCCTGTGGCACCAAGTATGAGAGTATATTCATTGTTTATACACAGACAGTAGAGCTAGAAATGAAAAATTTGAAACACTGACAAAAGCAAAATATTTCCCTGACATATAATACTTTCCCTGACAAATGAGGGCATAATGATAAGTTTTGACTTAATCTTACAGTAGTATATGCTCATGTAAGTATTCTCTGAGCCTTGCACAGGAGCTGTTGTGTCAATCATTACAACAAATTCCTTTGCCTTGATAAATTAATTTATACCATATTTTGGTGCTATTGCAGGACCATTCTAGGCAGGAGAGTAGTTACTTAAGGTCAAGTTAGCAGCATTTTATTTTTAAAGGCAAAATTATGTTCCCTTGTGTTTGTCTAAAAGCATTACCTGGAACCAGGAAAATCTGGACTTCTGGACTGACTCCTGGGGGAGTCAGGAGGGCGGCTCAGGCTCTCGCCTTTGCAGGTGAGGCAGGAATACGACTGCAGTGGAAGAAGGAGTGGACTTCGAATGGAGGTATCAGCCCAGGTTTATTAAGGCAGTGACCCTGAGAAAACACAACACAACAATTGAAGGCAAGATGTAAAGCAAATGTTGCTTTTGAATTTTGGTTGACCAAATATCCTGATGGGCCTTTAATGATGCAAAAGTACTTTGCCTTTAGACTAGAGAATGAAGGCTTGGTGAAACATTAAGGAAAGAAGGAAAAGGTCTTGTAGATACAAATAGGATATTACACAGTGTTAGAATATAATTTTCTATAAGGTATTTTCTACTCAGACTGTCCTGCTTAATTTTTTTGTTATGGAATGTACTCAATCCCATTTTCAAGATAACATTTTGGAACACATCAATTACCATGATTATATGAAATGAATTAGTAGTTCAAGGAAATGTATTATCTCTCTTTTCCAGGGCTGATCCTGGGAAAAGAACAAATGACTGCAAATATAATGTCTGTTAATCATGGTAAGACATAAATTTAACAACTTGCCAGGACTGTATTTATTATTTTGCTCTGCAACCATAGTAGATATTTCCTTCAGCTTTCCTTCACAGAGGTATATTTCTTCAGCCAGCTTAGAAAGAAGAAATATAACCTATTTCTGTAAACATGGACATGTCTGCCAGTCTTGACAAAACATTCATAATTTGTAGTACGAGAAATGAGGAAATAGAAAATCTTTAACTGTGTCTTAACATGGTTAAAATCTTTAGCCCTCTTTAACCATCTTACCATTACATCCCTGGGAGTATTGGAGTCCTCTGCTCAGCAGAACAGGCATACCACATCAATTTTTTAATGTCACTGACCCTGTGTGACCCTTCCTATTGAGCTTCATTAATAATTTTTTAAGAAGACTTGACCTAAAATGTACATGTTTTAAATCCTTCTTGCAATCTTTGTATTTCAAAACATGCTTGTAGGAGAAGGTGGTAATAGCAGAAGACATTCACTCTCTAACTGTAATGCTCAGCCTGCATCAAATAGGTTGCCCCCTTTGCCAGTTATACTGGAAGTGGGCAAAGAGCATGACTAAGAATAATCTGTGAACAGCTTGAGAAAAAAATAGGGGCATCAACAAACACATAATTAATTAGATCCTTGTGAAAAATGAATATAAAACATTAGACTTCTAATTCAGTACTGTCATCCAATACAGAGGGAAGAAAAACAAGCATAAATTAAAAAGAAAAATATTCTGCTTGTAAAAGTGACTTTCAAAACCTTCTCCCTTGCCTGGAAGAAACACTGGAAAAAACGTGTGTTACATGTTTGGTACAGTATTGATGTGGTAGATAAAGCTTCTTCACCAAAAAAGGTTCCCTATCCCAGCCAAAGGAAAAAACCCCAGCCTGTAGAAACCTCTCAGAGCTGGGTGTGCCAAAGCAAAGCTGAATGAATGGAAACAAATCTTATTGGAGTGTCTTATAGGAGTTTTCTAGGCTTGAAACCCTGAAGTACTAAATCAGCTTTAACGTGTATTTAGTGGGTTTCACAAATTTTTAATAAATTCAGACATGAAATAGACTGAAGAATTATTCCTCAAACGAAAGGGTAAAACCCCTACAATCTTGATGACATCTGAGAAATATTCTCTTTTCATAAAAGTCACTTTTACCAGATCCCACAAGTCTGTAAGATTTAATTATTTATGAAATTTGTTTTTTGAATACTTTGTTTCCAAACCATATCACTTGCAGTTCTTCAGTTTCTTATCTACTTCTTACTGTCCGAAATCTTCTATAAAATCCTGTTAACGTTTTGCTCTTGGGACCGCTGGATTTCTTCCTTTTGATATCATTCTAACCTACTGTTCAGCTTCTGGGTAAGTGTCATGAGACTAAATGGGGGAGAGAGGTCTAAGTGTGGGTTTATGAATTTGCATTCCAATGGAGATGCAAATTGCCTGTGATTGTAGTTGAGATTAATGTCAAGGAAAGAAGCACTGGTACAGTCTTGGGTTATTGTGGTGTGTCCAGGTGTGGTAGCAGCAGTGAGCTGATATGAATATTCCTGTGGTAGGATGACCCTGGTTTTCTTGGGAGAAATTAATATAATAATTGATCAGACCTTGTCATGGGCTGCAGAGCAAGATGTAACCAAATGTATTCTATTACCATCCGTTAGAACTGGGATGGGAGATCTTCTGTTGATAAGCCAGCTGATAAGAAACCACCAAAGAGCAGCTTCCATTGTCTCTTCCACAACGGGGATAAATCTTCTGTTAATGGCCCATCAAGCCTTTTCACATCCCATTGTGAGATGCTCAGCCCAGAGGGGGGAACAAAGCATTCTAACCTGGATATAAGCTGAGACTCTGAACACCACAGACAGCGCTTGCCTACTGGACTTCCAGAGGATAAGAGCTACTGCTTGACCGTCAGACCCATTCTGCTACAGGATCACTGCTTCAACAGGACCACTCTGCTCAGACTGCTATCACCATAGGGTGTCAGGTTGTATTCTGACTTTGTCAGTGGTTTTTCTTATTGCATGTATTTTGTTTCCTTTTTGTTTCATTTTCCCTTTTTCTAATAAATTGTATTTCTGACTTGGGGTGCCCTGCTGGTCTCGCTTCTCAAACCAGAACAGACCTGTAGACCCATCACTGATCTTTTTCTTCCAGTCAGAAAAAGAAATAAACAATCCATTCTTTGATCACCAAACATTTTTTTTTTGTGGAGGTTTACTGGGCTATTTTCTAAGAAGAGAACAAAAAAATGTCCTTGCATCACAGGAACAAAAATAATTAAATAATATGTCATGAGTAAGTGGCTTGCCCAGCAGACTGGCTCTCTCCTGTGCCATTCCAAGTGTCATCCTCCTGGGGCCATGTAAACCACTCATGCAAAAGTGACTTAAGGGATCCTAGTGCTGTATCTCTCAGTCTGCCTTGAAGTCCACTGAATCTAATGGGAGGTTTTCTGAAGACTTCAGTGGTATTTTGAACACATTTTTCCACGTGCTTTTGAGTGTAATGGGTATATGTAGGTGCTCATGAATATCCATTCTCTGAAGACATTCTGTCAGAAATTTCCTTCAGGCTCTATACCAGAGAATCTTGGATGTGATTTTAGGTTCTTTACTCAGCCAAATGTGGAAAATTCATGAGGTCTGAGGGGTTTGTTCCTCCAGTTTTCACAAATATTGGTAGTTCTATCATGGCCTGCATACTGCAATTTAGTGATTATATCAAAGGAGCTGAAGTGCTAATCCCCGTTGAGCTGTTGACTGTGTAATGAGAGGTTTCTAAAGTCTTTCAAAGTTACTGAAACAGGTGTTGTGAGGGATAAGAACATCAGACCTCGGCGAATAAAATCATATCACAGAAGCTCTGCTTCCACAGAAGCAGATTTCCTTATGCCATCCAAGTTAGCATGTGGTTTCACAACCTTTTGTTGTTTTTAAAATCAATCTCCCGTTCCAACAAAGTTCCAGACTAGCAAAGCCAGAAAGTGAAACCGCACAGACCAAAAATTTACAATAGCAGTGGCAAGAACAGTTGTCAACCTCTTTTGAAACTACTAACTGGAGCACTAACCTTTGTGTTTGTTTTTGCAAGACAGACAAATATCTACTGGGAACTAGATGGAGGTCATCCACACATTTCATATGGGTCACTGAATAACGATCACAGGGTAGCAACTTTCATTTTGAATCAATAATACAGAGGTGAAAAGCACTATATTTCATTATTAATGCCACAGGCATTCCAGGTCTCTGCCTTCATTTCTTTATTCTACTGGTTCTATGAACCCGTAGGAACCTGGTTACTTTTAGGGCCGAGCAGGCTGCTTTTTCTGACATTCAAAAGGGATTTTGAACCTTAAAAGTCGTCTGTTCACAGTGGCAAAAGATGCATCTGGAAGAGAAATACAGCATGTATGAAAAATACTTTTCAGGAAACGAAAGGAATATATAAGAAGAAAGAGAATAAGCTGTATTCTTTTTATATGATAAGACAAACTGTAAAGTAATGAAAGCAAGTAAATAAAATCACTGTGAAAAGCAGAAAAGTAATAGTAAGGCTTCCTTCAAACAGATGGTTTGTTTTTATTCCAAGAAATACATAAAAAGTTTTATTATTATATAAGTTCACCTTTCTTCATTTTATGATATGAGAGGGAAGAAGAAAGATAGGAAAAGGGAAACTAACAGCTATTTGGAAACACAATCGTGGAATTAGCCATTTCAAAGAATCAACAAAATGCCCAGGATTGGATATTTTTGTGTAATAGGCATGCCAGAGTCTTCGATTTTCAGCAGGCTTAATTCTCAAGTGACAATCCAGTGGATCAAGAAATCAGGCTCTGATAACTGAATTCTCATAGAATGCCCATATGGGCTTTTAAAGATTGACTGTGAGACCAAAAATACAAGCATCTAATTATAACTGTAAAACAACTAGAGGTTATTGTTACCGTTTTGTTATTAGGATGAATAAGTTTTCAGTTCAGGCAATCCCAGCTATGCTTATGTTGCTTTCAAATGACAACCCATGTTTGCACTGGTGATGCTGTAAAGTGAGGCAGTGTGTTTACTATAAGTCAGAGAGAATGTCCATCCAAATTTTAAGCTTCCCAGGGGGAAAACTACAACAAAGAGTGCAACTCCCAGGGTATTATTTCTTCAAACTGAAGCCATCTCCCTGTTGGCTGAAACTTACTGAACTTCACACATCTTTAGATATTTCTTTCAAGGTAACAATGAGACCTTTCATGTTGGTATCTGAGAGCCATGTTTGCACCTTTGTGTCTGACAAATGTACTGTGGGACTAATATGTCTTAATTAAATCTGATTTTTTCATATCTTCCTGCTAGATGTGCTTCATCATCATATTTACTAACCAACTTTGTACAGATAGTGCAATGGAATTGATTTTTCTAGCAAGAATCTATTCATGCTGTGAAAGATATATTTGGTCTTGCTTTATTGGCTCTCATTTTGCAAGGTGTTTCAGGTGTTTAGAAGCCTTGAGAACTGAGCCTCTAGTGATTTTCAAGGCACCCCTAGAATTCACCTTGGTGAAGTTTTCTATGTACATCAAGTAATCAAACAAATTCCTGTTGTATTGCACTAAATAGT
>WBNO01016921.1:0-24762 GCA_013400575.1 Peucedramus taeniatus | reverse complement strand
CCTAGTATTCTTCAAATTCCTCTGTGTCGCTAACAAATTATTTTCACTGATGACATTTAAAAAAAAACCCTCCCAACACAAAAATCCCCGCATCAACATGTGAGCAAGAGGGCCCTGAATTAGCTCCCATTCTCCCAGAACTGGTAGTCTCTTTTGTGATAATGATATTTATCTGCCTGCAGCTGCATTATCAAGACATCAGTAGTCCAAAAAAGTGAGTGGTAAACTACACCAATTGTGCATTTCCTCTCATTTATTATTGAATTGAAACACATAGTGAGACACAGCCTTCCATCCCTAAGAAAATGGCAAGGAACATATATACATTCGTAGAAAAGGTTATTCATCTTGCGTTCTTTTATGAGACAGCAGTTGCTCCTCTGAGTTATTGCCAAATGCTGCTGTAAACATTGGGTATGTGATCTCTGAAGTGTTCACAGAGTTGCATCCACAGGCCTCTTTGAGCTCCTGATCAAATTCTTTCACTGGATCCCTGCTAAAATACAAAATTTGCCCCCATGTCAGAGAGGGGAGTGAATGGCAAGCCAGGCTGTTTTTAGTCAGGTATCAGATCTCAGAGGAGAAGCAGTAAGTCCCACCTGAGGGGCAGTTAAATTCTACTCAGAGGAAGCAGTTTGCATGGACTTCATGAGATCACTCAAAGGAAAGGCAATTCTTTGCAGCCTGATGCCAACTTTAGAAACCCTGTACCAGAGAGGATCAAGAATGTGTCCAGCACACAGTCTCTCACTTTCTTACCCCCAGAGCAGGAAATCTGTTTTCAGGCAGATGGCTAATATCACCCAAATCTCTTTCTCCTCCAATACTCATTGAAGCGCCTGTGCTCCCTGGGTATTGAGAAAGCAGAACACAGGGTCCAGAGGACTCTCCATTTGCCTCCCAGGACATGCAATTCTTTACACTCTGTCTTTAGGATCACAATGTGTTCTGGGTTACAGTTCTCAAATTCCCTGAGTCCTTTGACTCTTCCTCGCCCAGATGTTGGGAAGAATATCACATTACAGAGAAATCTGATGTTGATGAGCAGACTGTCATAGATCATACATTGACTCTGCAAATCCCACTTTTAACAAGGGCTGTGCTGATTCTGTACTGCCTTTCAAGTAGAAGAGTGACAGCATTGCAGAAATAATGTAATTTCACTGTTCTGAATGAATGACAAAAACCCTCATGGAAACCAGATGCCTTAGATCAAGATCATCTGAATTATTTGTAGGCCATTTTTATCCTTTGCAACTTTCCAAGATAAAGAAAGTAGGATTGAGACCTACACAGCCTCAGATAATCTATCCTGCTTACACTGATCTTTTGTGCCTCTGAGAATCTGTAGCTCCATCTCTTTTGACTGCCTTTAAAAATAAAATATTGATTTTATCTCACAAGGAAGATAATGGATATGATTATTTATGTCCTCTAGGGATCTAGCACAACATGTTTGCCTAAAAAGTTCACTTAGTTCTGGCATGTTTGAAAACACTGTCTATCTAAATTAGCTCTAATTTTCCTGGTTCTTTCACTGTTTAATATATTTTCCCATGAAGCTATTCTTTTGGGGCATGGATTTTTTTTTTCTTTCCTCAACTGAGTTCCTGCCAATAGAAAAATGTCTTTTCCATTTGGTGAGAACCTCAGGAGCCTACAGGCAGTAATAAAGACAAGGGTCACAAGCTTATGCAACAATTTTATTTTCTCCTGGAGTTGTCTTCTAAAAATTAGTACATATCAAATATGATTGCTGAGGGAAATAAGGAACATTTCTGGAATAACACCAGTTTCTTCTCATTTCTGTTTTACTCTTAAATGTAATGCCCTCTGACACTCTTGGCTTTGAACTGTGTTTCTCCAGTATATGGTAGAAAAGTAATTTTATCATGAAAGTTTAAGCTGCCTTGTGAAAAAAAAAAGACTGTTTTCATGAAATTGAAGGGGTTCTTTAAAAAGGAAGGTTAAAAGGACATTGTGTTATGATACAGAATAATATTAATAATCTTAATTCTTGCCATTTTCATGCAGTTCTTGACAATCTTGCACTTTCTGCCCCATTCCCTCTTCTCAAAATTACTCCTTCCTGTGAGCTTCAGAGTCCTGCTGTGCTTTATCTTCTACACTATCCATTTTCCCCCACAAAATTCTGTCCCAGCATTTCCTTCAAATAGATAAGCTTATTTTCAGAGCATAATTAATAAAATCAGGATGACAGTTAATGGATCTCAGGAAGACATACTGTACTAAAACTGCCCATCATAAACCTTATCTAATTTTCCAAATTACATTTTCCTTTACTGTCCATAAAACTAAAAACCTTGATGCACTGAGGACATCAGAAGCCCTCAAGAAAAATGGCCTAAGTTCTGCTTAAGTAATTCTTTAAAGGAGTTTATATTTAACCTATACCAGTCAGATCCTTTCCTAAGATAACTCCAATATTCCATCCAGAAGGATGACTTGGGAACACCTCTCCAGTTCTCCTTGCAAGAAAATGTCTTCATTTATTCCTTGCCATTTCAGAAGGCAAGGAGCAGCTTTTCTGAAAGATACCTGGTATCTGTTCCTCTTGGGTCCCCAGTTGGTGGGGTTTTTTCAAAATGTCTCCATTTCAAGAGTTCTGTTGCCAGCAGTGGGAAGGTGGATAAGTCTGAAGCTGCACCTCAGATCCCTTCATTGTACTTGAAGAAAATTCTCTCAAACATAGAAAGGAGATGTAGCAACTGCTTAATTTGCCAGCTAAAGGCAGAACAAAGTGAAAGGCAAATTCCCAAATCCGTGTCTTAATTACAAGTCTCCTGAACTTTGTATTAAGGAGACTTAATTCAAGTCTCCTGAAGACCTTACTGGAAGCACTGCAAGACTGCTTTCCTACCTAGATACTAGAGAGATCTAAGAATAGAAAATAGAAAACAATATGTCATATATCAGATATAAAATGGATATTGACATTGTGACTTTTTGTACTACCAAAAACCTCCAAACCTCAACATGACTAATCTGCTTATTAATTTATATTACAGCTGGTTATGTTAGGCTTCCAGAAAGGACCAAAGCTTTGCTTGGGCTATTTTTCACTGTCTTTATTTACAACATAAGCTGACACTAATGGAGCCGCAACAGCAATCTGATCACATCCTGACAGTCCCATGCTATCAGCCAATTCTAGGAAAAACTTTACCTCCAATATATGGCTAAAAGCCTACTACCATTTTCCTATAATTTGTGGCATGTCTCTTCTCTTTTGCATGGTCTCAGCTTCTGATCTCCTACCTCCCCCATTAAAATTCTAAGTGAAGCAGTCATTGTCACTTTCTGTTTATGAAGGAGTCCATGGAGCCACTAAGGCATTCCATGGTGAACTACATAGAAAACCAGCAGAGCCAGCATAAGGGCACAGTTGAATGCCCTGAGATGTCAGTTCTTGTAAAGGAATTCCTGGAGTTACCACTTCACACGGAGTTAATGTTTGCAGGAGAAAAGGTGCACACACTGTGCAGAACTGGAACCAATTTCTGTGGTGAATTATTATTATTCACCTTTGCTTGCCTTCACTGAAAATCCTTGCTTGATGGCCTGCTGGCACCTACACAGAAAAAGAATGTAGGGCAAGACCTAATTCAGCCATCCCTTTTCAGAATCAAGAGTGCTGGAGGTTGTCAGGAAGAGCAGACCTCTGTTGACAGCTACAGAAAACTATATAGAATCTTTAGTGGAGCTTTTCTCTTTCTGACAGGCACACAGGAATGCTAGTGCAGGCTATTCTTTTCCAAGGAAGTTATTTGTGTGACACTTCTTTTCCAGTTGTCAGCTTCTCACGTGTCAGAGGCAGTACCATACATGCATGGGCAGTACATTGTGTAGGATTTGGGCTGCCCTCTTAGATTTAATGCTTTTCAAGAATGGGTATTTATTTTTGGAATATTCACCAGACTTCGGGAAAATCAAAACTGTCAGTGCCTTCAACATCTGCACTGAAATACTGCTTTCCTCTGTAATCTAGTTTCTACATGAAAATATCTGATGAAACTGAAAACACTCAAATCCTGAAAACACATATTAAACCCTGAAACACATGTCACAAATTAAAAGGAGAATGTTTTTTTTTGTTATCCTTTTATCGATTGCCAAACTTCATCATTAACCTAATTTAGACAATTCTTGTCTTACTCTGAAGGTCACCAGAAGAAATTTTTGAGCACTGGTCAGTCATAACTACTCCTGAAAATCTGTGATGAAATCCTGCTGGGAAAAGAGGCTACCCATAAAATAAAAATACTTTATCTACTCCTTTAGGTAAAGAAAGATGGATTTTTATTCCATGGAATTCTTTCTAAAATCAGTGGATGTTGAAGAAACACAAAGATTTTGTTGCATGGATTTAATACCAAAAGAGAGTCCCAAGGCTCCACTTGAGAAAGGAAAACACTTTTTTTCTGAATGTTGCTCCACTTTGAATCCCTATTAATTAGTAATGAGAAATGCAGCACTTTTCATATATGTTTCATTAAAAATTGTTACCAAGATTTCTGTAGTGATTTTTTTTATATATTACATCAGTAGCTTTTGCAGCCCGTGCACTGTCTTGATTTTCTCCTGAGAATATTTATGGTATGTTTGGTATGACATTTCACTGCACAAATTTTGAAGATAATATGTAAAAAAATTGTCAGGGATTTGTTTTGTCTGAGAACTAAGGTTGAACAGGTTGATGGTCATACTAGGATTCAGAGATAATCTGATTTAATGTGCTGAGTGATAATTTTCAACATATTACCTAACATAAAAGATATAATATTTTCTAGAGAGTGAAAATAAGATTTTCTGTATCAGTTTAGCGTGTTTTGTGAAACTAGAAAGATTCAAAAGTTATCAGTCTAGTAAGCAATAATAATCAATTAATTTAATCCAGAAAGATAACTGGTAACATTCAAAGAGCAGTTAACACAATAAAAAAAAATTTAAATATGGATTTGAAGAGCTGAAATTGCCATTAGAGTTGGCTGCAGAAAAAAAAAAGATGAATGAGTAAAATAAGTATGTTTAAAATATAATAGAGCCACAGGGTAAATTTGAAAACTGGGTTGAAAAGACTAGTGAAACAGTCAGTGAATAAGACAAAGATTTTATATGAACTTCTTTTTACTTTGGTTTTGCACATAAACCCCACAGTTCTTCAGCTGATTAGTTTTCATTTGATGATCAAAAGCAGCACCTTGTATGACTTTCACAGTGATTTTGTCCTCTCAGTCGTAGACATGGTACTAAGTGATGTTTTTTAGCTCACACAAGGGAATTTGCCTGGAAAGATCCAAGCCTTTGTAGTGTAGCGCATTTTCCTTTCAAGCCTGACAACCTTTGAGACATGACAGAACACTTTCCATTAAACAAAACAAAACAAATAAACCAAAACAAAAACCAGACCTCATTCTTCTTTGGGAAGATGGATTTTTATCTGTACTGTACTCCAGGACCATGAGATGGCTATTACACCAGGAAATGGCTTTGTTACCTTCATGAGAAAGTTCCATTGTGTAGCCAATGGTGCAGTGCCAGCATAAACTGCACAGGAGAACTTTTTCTTCAAATTAAATAAAGCTTGAGGACAATGTCATGCCATCAGGGCTGACCCCTTCACATGCCAGTGAATTACCCAGTGCAGAAATGATCAGTGACCTAAGTCTTCCAGCTAAATCAAGAATGTCAGTTCTTTAAAAGAAGGCCTGGCAGTGCTGTTGATAGACCAGGAAAGATGAGACCTGAAAGCCATGAAAGACTAGGAGTCTACTTGAGACATGCCAAGATAATATTGGAACAACTACTGCGTAAAAGCCAAGAAGAAATGAGTAGCTCCCTAGATATTCCAAGGATTTTAAGATATGTATCTGTTGTATGATTTCCTTGGTGTCTGCTCCAGTGTCTTTCACAGAAAAAATTCTCACTGCTGAACACAACTTCTGTCACGGCATTAACGAGGTTGCCTCAAACCCACAGAAGATTAATGCCTTAACACTATAATTTTTCCTGCCATTTCACTAAAATTAGCCAACAATTTACGAGATCATTGGAGGAAAAATCCAGACATGATTATATGATCCTTGCTTTCTTAGGAAAAGTGATTAAAACATTTTAAAAGGTGCCTGACACTGATATGCAGAAAAAATCATAGCCCAGGCATCCAATATCACTGTGAACATATTAGTAAGGCATGAAAAGCAGTGGAGAGGGACCTCTGTCCCACCTCCCCCCTTGCTTGAGATTCGCTATGTGATCTACAACTCTAAGTAATCTTGGTTGTTTCAGAGAAAGAAAAATATAAATTAAAATGCCAGAAACCAAGTTAGACAAAAACCAACAAGACACATGACACTTAATTGCAGTCAATATTTCAGTGTGGAGACATCTCTCTGCAGCCCCAAGATACTGATAGGCTCCTGCTGAGATCAAACCCCCACCACTCTCCTTTGTCCTATTATAAAATATCTCATATCTTCATATTTAAAGACATCTACATGTAACAAAACTTTCTACAGCCTTATTGACTGATCTATTGAAAAATAATACAAATGGAATTCTACAAATCCACATAGCTTGTTTCCTGCCTAATATATGTAGCCCATTGTTTAAACTCCCTACTTTCTATTAATTTCCATTTCACACAGAAACCAGAACTGAGCAATGTTTCTCTCTAAAAATTCCGTATGTGTTCATTCCAGGATAGCAACCAATCTTTTTCTCAAAGCATTGTGCTGAAAGCAAATGTTGATGTGATTATCTAAAATGTATTTAAAAAAAAGAAAAAAAAAAGAAAAAAAGAAAAAAAAAAGAAAAAAAAAGAAAAAAAAAGCATAGCCAAAACCAGATAAAATATTTCCACACACCCTTTTGCACAGTTTAACACAGCAGTTTTATAAGCAGGTTTAGTAATCCACATAGGACATTCTTGTTTGGACAAGCCCTTCTCAGGATCATGATTTCAGAACAATATAAGTGAAAGTGAACAAATAACAAACTGAAGCAGGATTTAAACCTGCACAAAGGATGTCTGCTAGCATCAATCCATTTATTACCACCAGCTTCCTCTCCAAGCCAACATACCTGATTTTCAGTTATGGAATACCATCATCTTTACAGCACCTACCAGATTCCAAATCCCACTGGAGAGCCTGAACTTTATTCTGCCATGTGTTGTACTGAAATCAGTCTATTTCCAGGACACAGACTTTCAAGAAGAAAATGTACTGAAATGGAATGAAAGGAATGAAATAGATGTTGAATACCTTTGTATTCAACAAAGTATTTCTATATGAGAAAATTTTGTTGTATTTTTTAAACTTTCATTCCTCTGTTTGGAATCTATCCCAGCTACTTGCATATATTCACTATGTCAGTATCTGGGAGTCTGTCCCACTCCAAGAGCTTTCATCTTAAAAAGCTCTGAGAGCAACAGGAGAGTCATGCCAATGGGACCACTGGCACAGAAAAGGCTGCCTGGCATAAACTTGCAAAACATTTCAACCCAATGCGTGAGCTGGGGCCACAGTAGCAAGACAGAGGCAAGAACATCAAGGCACAGTGTGCACAGTAGCACACCAGGTGTGTGAGTTAAGCATCTGTGAATGAAGGATAATGCTGTACTGCTGCAAATTTCTTATAGCTTTGGAGGCTACACATTGGGAATTGCTCTTTCTTCTTAGCTCAGTTAGAACAACACTGAATAGTGTAATTGTCTGGGCAGTAAAACAGTCCTTTTGTTAAAACCACTTTCCACTAACTGCTTGTCTGCCAAAAATGCATTGCTCATTCTGTCCTTTGCCAGATGTAACTGAGGAAATTCAGGTGTATACCATGTATCTGTTGCATGTATTTTGTCACATCTCAGTCTGGCAGCATACTATTAAATTATGTCCTATAGTGTAAAAAGAACTATTAACTTTCATATAAACATATGATTTCTGATGTCTTATATTTAAGAGGATGTGAAAGTTGCCCTCTTTCACCTTCCCCCCAGCAAACAGAGGTGTGAGCCAGGTAAGACTCAAATCCCTGCCGTGCCTTGTCAGGAGGCTAATGGACTCCAGGGCACAGGGATGGCTCCTTCCTCTCAGCTGACTGTGCTGGGAGGGCTGTCACCAGGGGAGTGTGCTCAGTGTTCCAGGGCACTGGGGCAGTGATCACTTCGTGCTTGGCTGGGGATTGCTGCACTCCTCAGAGCAGGCTGGGCACGCTTCCTAGAGCGTCCTGCCCTCCTCTCTGGCATCACTCTGGGACTAGCCTGCCCTTTTTTTTTTTCTAGGTCTGTTCCTAATCTCTCTGTAGCTTTTCCTATCCTATGATTTCAAACCTTAATCTTTTTTGCCCACATCTGATTTGAAAAAGTTCTAATTGGTGCTTGCCATCTTTTGAAGAATTCTCACCTGCACTGCCTAGAGCCTTCTCATGCCTGTTTTATTTTATACATCACCTTCCACTCCAGAGAGTAATATCACTAGTGCAGTGTCTGCATAAAGCTCCACTTTGACACCAAATACAATGTTTTATTATACTGTAATTCTGTCAACTTGTCTGCAGCACTTAACTGTTAAGAGGTGTCTTTTTTAAATCTCAGTGTTGGCTGAACCATCAGCACAACCCCTGAGTGCCAACATGGGTCTTTTTTATACTGTTATTTCTTGGCTGAGTCATTTCAATATTCTATAAATTTTCCTAGCTGCAGTCACTTGATCTTCTTGACACTTAGAGTAAGTATAGCAATCCAACTACAAGGATTTACTGTCCAAGTTGAATCTAGTTTTCTAAGAATTATCACAACTAATTAAATGTGTCTTCCACTTATACTCAGGGATTGCCCAGCTTTGGTAGCTGGAATAGAAGGCTAGAAAGAGAGGAGACTGCAAGCTGAGTTCCTTGCTGGTGGAGGGATTTCATGCAGTGAGGCCTGAGAATGTGGTAAAATACAGAGTTATATATTTTGCTTAAGAAAATGATGCACATTTTCTTAAGCACATGCCCAATAAATAGAACAGCTCTGCTGTTACCAGTGAAAAGAATGTTTATGCAATCTGAGTTGAATATGTTGTAATAATGTAATAGAGATTTATTAGTTTATCCAGTGCTGCATTCTTTAACTCACCCACATTTTTCTCTCCACTTAGAAAATCTAGATTCTAGTATAAGTGAAAATCCAAGTTGTAATATCCTATCAGGTAAGATTATATCGCATCAAACTTTTCAGGTCTTAATTGATTTTCCTCTTTGTGGTGGCCCTGCAGTTATTTCTTATATCTTCTGTATAGTAGTAGTGATCTTATGCAGAAAACACATCACTGCATTGTTAGTTTCATAACATTTCCCTCTTGATTTGAAGAGCATCCAGGGAAATCCTAAAGACAGCAAATATCTTTATATTCATTCTCACTTTTAATCTTATTCAGATCATGATTCTGCACTGTGCCTGTGCAGAAGAGACATAACTCCTTAAAAATAACATTCCTACATTTTTGCAGTATTAATACCAAACTATAAAGACAGATACTTGTGTAATTTGCGTCACAGAAACAGTTTTTGCAGTTAGTACAAATTTTGCCTTTACTTTATGCTATCCACTACTACTTCCTGATTTTTACCTTTTTTATTTCCTGAATCCTTAACACCTTTTTTCAAAAGTGTTATGTTTGCTATAGTCTAATAGCAAGGTTCTATTCCTGCAATTCACCAGCCTCCATCAGACACTTATAATTTGGGCTTCTGGTTTCATCACAGGAAGCAGGGATGAAGGAGTAAAACCTTTGAGGAGAAGGAGTAAAACCAAAACCACGAGCAGGTACAAATAAGGCAGTGCTTCACCTATATTTATTTAAGCAGCTTTTAAAAATTCACCTGCTGTGTTCTTGCTGTGTATCAGCTTTGATGGAGCAGACTCTTTGGTTTCTTTGCAGTTTTGTACAATGTCTGAGAAGCTTTCACTGCCTCAGGAACACTCTTTATCCATTATTTGTAAGCTTTCTTCCCCAAATACTTCCTGTGCTGTATTTTGTGTTGGACCACACGTTTTTATAACAATGCACATGTTGAGGGCAATGAGTGAGGCTTTAACCAGATAATACTCATAATGTCTGTGTGGACTAGCCTGCCCAACAAGCATCTCCCTCTGTCAGGGAAGCAGTGCAGGTGCTGAACTCAGGCTGGCAGGTGATGAGCCACACCCTACACAGAGTGGAGAGTGGAAGTTGAAGAGAATTTGGAACCTCCTGGCTTCCAGCTGCCTGTTCTGACAAGCCACAGGGCTTTCCAGCTGTACTGGATTACTGTAAATGGATTCTTTAAATGACCTTAAAACACTCACTCACAACACTCTCGGGAGAATGAATGGCATTGTTAAATCGTGTGCAGTTGAAGCAACCACGGGCCAATTACCCTCAGCTGCCAAATCTCCCAGTAGAGCACTTCCTATCAGCATCAGTGCTCACTTTAGCAAGTTCCCAGGAATAAATCTCTTGACACATTAAGCCCTAAAAGAGAAAGAGAGGTGGGGACTTAGGGCACTCTGAGTACCTCACTTTTCTGACAAAATACCTCAAAAGTTAATCTGAAAAGCAAGGTTGTTAAGGTTGTTTTGACCCTTGAAGAATACAGGCTGTCAGTATAATCACTTCTACTTGATAGCATCAAATACAGTTTATACCAGAAATTGTAATTCCATTTCACCAAGTTTTATCTCCCAGCCATGCAAAATGGACAAGTAATTAACCTGTCATTTTTTAAATTGAAAAATACATACTAGGCAATTGCTTCATTTAGTTTAAAACTACAATGTTAAAAAAAAATAAAAGAAAGAAAATAATTAGTCTTAAAAGTGTGAGGTTATTTATTGAACACCCGTTACCACAACCCCCCCAAAAAAGAAACCTGAACATGAGATCAACCAAAGTTTTATTTTATATTTAACCCAGAGCAGTTGTAGTAGGTTCAGAAATTAGTATAAGAGTTTGTTCAATACATGTGCAGAAAGTCTGCAACAAGCATAAACATGATTATTTTCTCCAGCAACATCCCAAGAGATACTTTCAAACAAATGCATTGATTCATCTTTTGTGAATTCTATATGAAAATTAACAGTGACAGAAGCCTGAAAAGAGTCCTACTTGCCACTGATTTTTCAACAAACCAAATGAAGGAAAGTAGAAATAATTTTAACTGCTGCTGTGTTGTTTCTCATCATAAAGGTCCAACAAGTAAAAAGAGTTTTCCTGTGAAACAGCTACAATGTGCAAAAGGGATAAGCCACTGGTGGACACTGCCAACAAAAGCAGTTTGCTTGAATAATGACAATGTCAGGAAACCATAATTAACATAAACTGTGTAGACTTAAATACAGCCTGATCAACACTGCATCTCCCCACATATTTAATTTAGAGAAAATACTTGCTCATTCTATTAACTTCAGGTAAATATTTTATGCAGAGCAGTCAGCCAGGAAGTCCAAAGAGCCACATTTCTCATAAGGAAAAATCCCCTTTTTTTATTCTTGCCCCTTGAAGCTCTCCTTCTTTTTTGGTTCAGATAGGCTGAGTAGAGATGGAGGAAACTACATGACGAGTGCCACGGATGAACTTTCAAGTTGTTTATGCAGACCCTCAAGAAGAGGTAACTTCTCAGCTGGCTCTTGTTGAGGCAGAAAACCTGTGTGTCAAACAGAGCATTATGGTACTGAAAAGTTTCTGAGGTGCAGAGTAAGTTCTTGGAAACCTTCTGCTCATTTAACTAAGTAAAAACTAATTCCCACTGCTGGAAAGAAGATAGACTGTTGCTTTCTCCAGTGCTACAAAGATAAGACAGTTGTTTTTACTACTCATTGATTGAGTAAAAAAGGCCAGTGCAGCAATTAATCTACTGCCAGTCCTTCTCTGCCTAAGAAGCTGAATCGGGGAGGTTTAGGTTGGATATCAGGAAAAAAGTTCTTCACCCAGAGGGTGATTAGGCACTGGAACAGGCTCCCCAGGGAAGTGTCACAGCACCAAAGCCTGGCAGAGTTCAAGGATCATTTGGACAACACTCTTGGGCTCATGGTGTGACTCTTAGGGTGTCCTCTGTAGGGCCAAGGGTTGAACTCAATGATCCTTGTGGGCTCCTTCCAACTCAGGCTATCTTGTAATTCTAAAGTAAGGAAAAATTCCTGATAGTTCAATGTAAGTTTGGAACAGATCAAATCCTGCAATTATCATTCTGAAAACACAAGGTTTGCATTTTCCAGCATCAGAGGTACAATTTCTTCCCAGAAAATGTTTGGTAGAGACCTGCAAGCTGAAGAGACTCAAGTTGCTCAGCATTTACAAATACTGGAAGTCAGGGAAACAGTTTCAATCACACCATGGATTCCTTCACCTCTCTGTCCCTTGTACACCGTGGATTGCAAGTTATTTTTTGGAATGGTCTCTTAATTCTCCTGTCTTTTAAAATACAATTTACTCCACAGGGAAACTGAGGAGTTAATTAAAAAGTTCTATGCAAGCATCTGTTTTATAAGATTCTTAAAGGCATGTTCACCTTTGAAGTTATTCCAAATACAGAAATATCCAGAGCTGGAATTTAAGCAGAATATTTTGATATTCACCACGTCCTTTCTGCTGGTATAATTTGTGCAGTAGAAAAGCAATTATTATTTTATAACTTGCATGGAAAGGCAGTGTTACTCAAGTGAAGGCCAGCTCTGACACCACTTACTGTCAGCTAGACATGAGGCCATGGACAGCTCTAGGACATTTGCACTCTGGCACTCTCAAAGTCTCTAATTCCTGCATGTACTCCTCAGATCTCATGAAAGGTCTCAAGCTGCACTCAAGCACTGAGTTTTCAGCTCAGACTGAAAAGCTTATTATTTCAAGAGGATTAATTTGGTATTAAGACCATGATTACTCCTTGGATAATCATGCTTGGATAATTCAGTATGCTGAGTATATTTGTGGATTATCCTGATTCTTTATTACTATTGTTGTTGCTATGGCCAGCACAGTTTTATTGTTTTTATTAAGTCTCCATCTGAAAACCCCAGAGAATACTGCAATAAAGAAATGACACAATAACAGTAAATCCATATACTGTTGGGAGTACATGACACAAGTTTGGTTTATATCAGAAGTGTATTACTAATAAAAATTCAATTCTGAGCTTCTTTTCTAATAGTTTCAGTGATACTATTAAAAATGGGGTTAATTTATAAGGACAATTACCACACTTTGTGTATTTCAGCTGGCACAAGTTACATCCGATAGCTCACAAATGATGCTAAACTGCCTACAGCCCAATCCTGGTTTACACAGTTTCATGCTCTTTGATGGAGACACTCTCAAATCATAAATCATCCTAAAAACATCCTTTCCTGCAAGGAAAAGTCATCACATCATCACAGCACTTTGATGAAAGGAGTTCTGAATTTGGTACTTATGTCCCACCAATTCTCTGATTTTTTTTCTTTATATATATATAATGGGAGTGGGGAGGGAAAATTCAGCAGTATTAGTTATTTGGGTTAGTTATGCTCTTTCTGGGAATTTTTACATCTACTCAGTCTCTTCACTGTGGAAATCCACCCTGTAAGTACTTAAAAAAGAAGTGGAAAGGAAAGGTCTACGATACCAAAAAAGTGCCTGTCAAACCACTGCCAATTAGTTTGGCTTGTGGCTAAACAGACAGTCATACACAGTCAGGGTGGTGGTCTTTGCCATGGATTCATTACCATGGTTATACAAAAAAGACAATGCCTTCAATTCCCAACTCAGAGATTAGGAAAGTCGTTTTGAGAGGTTAAATCTAATATGTGTCACTTTCAAAACAAATGTCTTGAATACAAAAACTTACAGAAGAATTGCAATATTTTCTTCTATCATAAAATGTCAACATAGACTGGAAAAGAATATGACTTCATCCCAGTTTTGGACATTTTGACTAATCAAGTCACTTTGAACCTGGCCTCAAAATCCATTTTGTTTTAACATCTTTCTGCAGGCATTTTGGTACAAGGGCTCTTTCTTCAGCGAGCTCAATTTTCAATTGGAAGGCAAAGAATGATCTTAATTTCTGAGCAGGGTCAGTAGGAGTTATCACAATACAAATTAAAGTGGCTGGATTATCTTAGGGAAAGAATAGTGGAATATTTTTTCTGGAGTTCATGCAATGATTTATTTATTTATTGCTGGCACATCTGAAACTCAGAACCAAACAATTTTCAACTGGGCACTGCTCAGACCTAGCTACAGATAGAGGGCTTTTTTTTTTTATAGTCCCCTTATGGGGATTCCACAGACACTTGTATCAAACTCAATTGACCATCATGTAGCGAGTTGAACACCCATGTATCTCCAGAGGTTTGGTTACATTAGCAGAATCTCTATGTCCACAGATTCTGGGAATTCTGAATTTACATATTTGACTCCAGAGAAATTACACCATACTCGAAATAAAAATCCTAGTTCCAGAAAAATAATTTAAAGGGAAAATTCTATATGGCAAATGAAAATCGAGGATTTGCAGGTGATAATAGACAGAAAATGCTGCCCTGAAGATTGGATGGGACTGTAAGCAACCTGGTCTAGTAAAAAAAGGTGTCCTTGCCCATGGCAAAGGGGTTGGAATGACTCTATGAAGCTGCACTTGATACAGAACACTAAAGACTGTGGGAAATAAAGTGGAGTAAAAAGGTCCCAAAGACAGCACTGACATTACAAATTGTCAAAACGTGGCACCTTCACTGCACAAAAGCATCAGTTGCCAAAGTGAAACACTTTCTCTGCTGACAGGAGATTTCCTAAAGCACACAGCATCTCATAAAGGCAGAGTCCCTTTCCAATCACCTTTCTTATCTTCTTCCCTCTTACTAGAAGTCTGCTAAATCACCAGGGGTGTGGGGAGGCAGGAATAAAACAGTCAAGAGAATATACTTGTCATATATACTCTTATCTTTCTTTTTTACCTTTGACAACATTAATAAAAGTTTGGCATTGTTCCAATAACAGCAGCACTGCAGAGAAGTATCCAGTGGTTCTTCTTTGTCTAGTGGAATGTGTTGATATTCTAAAAGGCTGTCTGGACACAGGTCTCCACATAATCTTTGATAATGCTGTCCATTCCATAACAACCACTAAGACTCTTGATTGTTAAAGCATAGACAACATTCAAAACATTCATTAAGTGTTTCTTAACTAAAAATATTTAACCATTTAGCTTATTGTGTGGTTTGATCTCTGCTGGTCACTCTTCACATCCTTACTCCCAAGAAAAGTTGTTTAAAGGCATGATAAATTCACATTTAAGCTATAAAATTAGAAGGTTAGATCTTGTTGCCTTTACCAAATTTTTATGCAGATTTTATTTAATAAGGTCACATATACATTTATCCACCAGAAAAAAAATCTGAAACAATAATTAAATAAACCATAGGAAACTCTGTATAGAAACTCCTACTCCATTGAAAACTGTTCTGATTTTTCCCCTGTTTTTTTTTTACTGATTTGAAACAAAAATAAGAGTGGCTTATAATGAGGATCCGTCCAGCCTTTACAAAGGCTGTCTGTGTTAGTTAAAGCACAGCATGTGCTTTTTAAATCATGATCAGCAATACAATGTGTGCAGGAATAAATGCTTAAGAGTGCCTGTTTGGAAGTGAATGTGACACCTGAGGAAAAGAATGTATCAGCTATCACAGTTTCAGCAACATCAGGAAACTGCCTGGTTCTATCTTGAGCATGTTTAAGCTTGCACTCACATTAACAACATAACTGGTGAAGAAAGTTTAGTTCCACCAACTACTCACTGCTCTGACAAGCTGGTAGGTTCCTATTTTGTCCTGTCCTGGAATCTGATTTTTTTTCTCTGGCCTGCATAGGTGCTAAAAATGGCTTGACTGCTTTGTGCCATGCTAGGTTTGTGCGCTGACCTCCCCCAGGGTAGACCAACAGGGAGGGGGAATCAGTGCGCCCATAGAAGAAGTTGAATTTGCATTCTTCAAGGAGACATTGCCATTTGCTGATTATGAGGGCTTATGCACGGAGCAGTAATAAAAAAACACATCAAGAATGCAGTTGGATCACATTTAAAACAGTTTAGTTGGTGCAGAGAAATCCAACTTAAATTGTTTATTCAGAAAAGCTGTCTTGAAATAAAACATTCAGCACTGTGCACCATTAGCAAATACCTTTAAGCCAGCTCCAGATGATAGCAGCTATAGAATACCAGGGGTATTTTTGTTGCATTGTTTACTCTTTTAAGGGAACCAGTAAACTCAGAATACATCCTGTCCCAGGCTTTCTCCTTTTATCCTCCAGTAAACCAGAGTTTGCAACATATTTTTTTAGCTTTGGGCATCTGTGTAGCAACATGGAATATGACCTCCAGTGATATATTTTCCCTCCAAATAGCTTCCCCAGGCCATTCTGCTATAGATTATTTCTCTCCTGAAAGATTATTGTCCACAGCATTCCAGGAAAATTCAGGCAGACATCAGGAAAATCTTTCCAAGATTAAACATTGAAAGTCACAGGGAAAATATGGCTGCATTTTTTGGGGGCAGAGGAAGAAGAAGGATGCACTATTTTTCCTCCTGTGTGAAGTCTCAATGGTGTGCCAAGCAAGTTACATATCACTCAGGAGTGAAAGGAGGGAGATGGGCTCTGTAAGCCCCCAGTTTTCTATGATTCAGTATGCTCTCCCTTCAAAATGAAAAGTAATTTAAGGATAATTCACGGCTGCTTAGGAAGAATAAAAATTGGTTCTATCTGCAAAACTCAGATCCATGATTTACATACTGCAAGAGCTAAAATGAAAAACGATTCAGGAATCTTTTCTGGGATCCTGCCCTAAGAAAATTTTGTTGTTATATAATATGAACTCCTACAAATACTGGTATCAGTTCAGTGAAAAACCTGAAAGTTGCAGGTAGAGAATGTATATTTATGGCCCAGAATCAAGCAGGCAGAAAAATCAAACCATTTCCAGTGGTCCTAGATATAAACAATGAATGAGCTATACTAATTAGCTTTCACTTATAAGTGCAAGGCAGGTTAATTAAAAATAAACTTTGCTACATTACAGCACTGAAGACATCCCTTTCCCTAATTCAAGTACAGATGAATGGATATAGCAAATTTGATCTATATGTGTTCACTGGGTTAATTAAAAGTCAGGCATGCATCTGCAGAACCAGACACCAGACAGAATTTTTTATTTCTACAACGGCTGTTGGCAACTTGGGATTAAGAAAAAGATGAAGAAAAAAAAAATCTGGTATCTGTTGAAGTTGAAAGATTCTTTACACCAGGAAATCTAAAACACTGCTGACATGAGAAATGTTGACTCTCAAGCAAAGCCTTCCACACCCTCTCCTCTGCACTGCCTTTTTTTTTCCTATGGAGACTGCTGTGTCTATAGTATGATAAAAGCCTGAAAGCATGAACTCATTCTGAGTTAGTTTATTGTCAGCCTCTTATTTAGAAATGTCAGCAGCACTGAAAGCAAAATGACTAAGTAAATCTCTGTTTAATTCTTAAGATGATCTTGTTGGCAGAGACTTTAAATACATCTTCAGAAGTACTGGATTTTCTTTCACCTTTCCTGAAATATTCTTTGAAGAGATCACAAATTATGCATTCTATAATGAGGTACATAATCTCTTCACACAGGAACCGTGTGTCAGGAGAAAATGTTAAGCATATCTCCTCTGTGTGGGGAAGCCCATAAATGACCTCATTCATCAAGAATTCAAGCACAGCCATGTCTTAACCTGCCTCACAGAGGCAGCAATTTTATTGTACTTTATCTTCCTCCTCCTTCCCCCTTCAGTGGCACAAAATAATAATTTAGATTCAAGAAAACACAATGTGTATGAGAAAATTATTTTCAAGAATGCTTCTTCCAAAACACTTTTGACAAACAAATGGTTGTGCTCCCACACTGGTGGCCTCCAAGGCAGCACCAAGCAGGGTGCTGGAGATATTGGAATATCTCCATTGCAGGACAAAGAGGCTGAAGAGGGGAGGACAAACAGTTCTACTGCGCAGGGCCCCCTCAGTCCCCTTCAGTCCAAGGAACTCAATGCAACACCAAAATGGCAACATTCACACATGGAACTGGACAAGATCAATTCTTGCTGGATTTGCTGTCATCATAATGTGAAAGGAGGTTGAAAGTACATGAGAACTGCAGGAGGTGAATCCAGTCCAAGAGCAAGAAGCTGGCACTCGTAAACTCCGTGCCAATCTTAATTATTCCAGTGAACAATGAAATACAGATGATGAGGCTTCTCTCCCAACAAAGCTAAAAAGTCTATGCTGGCTTATTCATAAAGCTGAGATAATTAAGCAATAATTTCACTTCTATTTCAGCCATTACTTTTCCTGTAAAACCTGCAGAGAAATATAACATACCCCAGAATGAAAAAAAAACCAAAACCAACAAACAGTGAAAAATATGCTTCTTTAAATTTGCACTCTTCACTTAAAAGAAAACTGTTGGGGAGTATGAAACTAATTCTAAGTGCTATCACAAGTATAAGTGAAGAATAAACTTTAATTATCTCACTCTTGTAGTTTTCAATAAAGATTTATTAGCAATCGGGTCCAAATGACAGCAGTTTGAAGTCTTTCAATGCTGACCTTAGGATGAGGAAATATAAAATCTATTTGATTCCAAGGAAAAGAAGATATTTTTAAACAAAACCATAGGCACAGAATACCCTGCATAGCCACAAGATGAATATTTCTGAAATAAAATAATAATAAAAAGTAATGCATAAAACAAAATATTTTAATACAAGTGCCTTAATAATTACTTTATGTATTTATCATTAGCAACCTAAGGTTGGCTTATTAACCTCAAGAAAAAATAATACATGCTTTTCCAGCACCTCTTTTGAAGAAGAGTCAAACTTTCTGCATTTGAGCTTTATCATATTTGGAAAACAGATCAGATCACAGCATCAGATAAAATCTTTTTTCATCATAAAGCACCTGACATTCCAAATCAACTTTGTCTCAGATTACAGCAACTCAGCATTCAGTGCTGAATTTTGAGTTGAACAGAACTCATCACTTAAATGCCAAAACAAAATCACCCTGCTGGTTTCCTACTTGCAAGCAAGTGAGCAAGGCTGAAACTGTTCTGAAATTTCACTGTCAGCATATTTTGGTATTAACAGACATTTCTTCTTGAAGACATTCTGATTTCCCTCCTCACTCCTCTCTTGATTTTGTGCCAGATGAAGAAATATGCCACTGAGGTGTTACTGAGTCAGATCAGTAAAAGCAACTTTGTTTTGAAGGGAGTGAATGTCCCTAAAATCAGAGTGAAATGTCTTATTTTCCTTCACATCAAGTGCACTTGTAAAAGACAGAGAAGCTGCAGCAACCTACATTGCCTAGCCACCCTACCTGCAAAATCTATAAGGAAGCAAGTGTTGCCATTTTTTCAGGTGACAGAATTATAAATAAGTGAGAAGTGAGTTATTTTGCGATGCTTTACTGTAAACAGATTCTTATTTACCTTTTGATATGAAATCATTTGGAACTGAAAGATGGAAGAGTTTCACTCAGCTTGGCTATGGTGCACTAGCTGAGATCTGATTATGAGTAGGAGAAAACTAGGGGAGAATTATATAGGAATATGTTCTCCTCCTCCATCTTTTGGAAGTTTGAACACATTTTAACACTTGAATAAAATTTTACTCTGCTTTTATTATACTTGAGTGCTCACTTGCAGTGCTTGCTGAGCAGTTTCATTTGAATATTCCACAAATGGTGTTACCTCTCAAAGTATCACCATGGATTTTGCTATTATTAAGACACTAGAAAAGGGTTCAGTATCATTTCAGCCAGCTGGTTGGGAAAAGCAAAAGGAAGCTTATTTTTAACTCCTCCCATTACTGTCTCTTTCCCAAATGATTTGATCTTACTGAAATGCTGGAGTTGTCCCCCTAAATCTTCTGCTGGAGACAATGTCATAAGGTCAAATGAGAGTCAGTCATAGGAAAAAATCTTTCTTCCACTCAACTCCCTCTCTGCAATGCACAGACCCACCTGGTACCTCAGCTCTGCTGCAGCACTTGGTGGAAAGAGTGGGGTGTGCTTTGAGATGGCAGAATAGCAAAGATGGAGCACAACCCATCAGAATTCCCCTTACAGAGCCACTGCTGGAGTGAAGACAGATATACAAGCAGCACTGCCCTCCTCTGAAAAGGAAGTGGTCAAGGAAAAGGCAGAGAACAAACAGGCAGTGAAAATCAGGGACAAGAAATGGATATTCATTACACCAGCTGCACCTGTGTAGCAGGAAAACTCTTCCTAGAGTGAGGGCAAAATCACTTGAACAATAATACCTTATCTGCAAAGCTAATTGTGCTGGATGGAGGAGGGGGTGCCATGCTGCTTTTGGTACTGAATAGTGCTGAAACCTGCCTGACTCATCAATCCCAAAGTTAAACATCCTGGCAGTGAGGTGAGCATGTGGCAGACCTCATAAAGGGACACACAAGTGACAGTTCTGGTAATTTATCTAAAGATGCTAAGCTGACACTGCTGGCCCAGACATATATGATTGACAGAAAATCACTTTATATTGCCATTTTATATCTATCTATCTTATATATACACATACATGTACACACTTAAAAATATGTAATAGTGATATATTATATATATGTATCACTATAAAAGCCCCATCCCATCATTTAACAGGAAGGTTTCCTAACAACCCCCTTCTCAGAGTGTAAGTGGAGATTGCTCCCTTGAGTGGGGACACCCCTCAAAATTACTCCTCGAGGCTGAGTGAAAGAGAGTGCCATGGGGGAGTAACATCAATCTGTTCTTAATAACTGGTTTGCTAGCTTTAATATAATTGCTTCAAGATAATTGCTTTAATATAATTGCTTCAATATTGCTTCAAAAATAATGCACTATACTCCTAGTTATAGTTACCTATACTGTGTGGGAAATAATTCTGATTAAGATCATCTAGTCTAATCACTATCATAATAAATCATTTATTTTTATATAAATTTGGTTTGCCACCCTTAATCCTGCTGGACAAAGTTGGACAAAGGTTTAATTACATCTGTATAATCCTTTGGACATAAATCATTCAAAAGTCTGGGGCCAAGATTGGCTCCAACAGCAAGCAGGCTCCTCTCTGAGAAGGAGTTTAGAAAGAAAGGAGGTTCTGTTCCACACGTCATGATACAAGAGAATTATGTGAAGCCAGATCCTGAATCTACTGGAGTTAAGGATTCTAAATTCAGACTTTACAAGACTCTAGACTTTGTTCTTACTTGAAACATTTGGAAAGGCACTGGAATATACAAAAGAGAGAAATACCTTTAAAATTACATAATCATATTTTTTTCCTTAATGGAAAAAAATCTCAGCTAAGAGAGGGACAGCCCTGTAGGGTTCACTGCTGCTCTATCACTATTACTCATGCCCACTTCTGTTAAAAATTTTGAGAAGGGTGTGACAGAGAACTGGCAGCAGTTATTCTTTTTTGAAACAGCAGTATACAATTTCATTACACTAAAGGTCCTGATAGATTTTAAACACATCACATTCACATATATTTCTTAAAGTATTTCCTTGCCTGGAAAGTTTTCTTCAACTCTTTAAAGGACCTCAGAAACAGTTACACAGTCTTCATGAATGTTTAAAGGAGAGGAGAAATGCCAGGAAAGGTAAAGTAATTAGGTCCTTGGTGTGAAATTACCTCCTAGACTGCAGGCATGGAAAAAAAAGGCAAAAAGTAAAAGTTCTAGACAAAATTAATTGTCTCATACACAGGATATAATCTCCATAGCACCAGGTGACAGAAAACCTGAAACTAGTGAGAGCGAAGAATATAATGATCATAACTGTTAATGCCATGTCCATGAAATACAAGGCAGAGAAATCACTGCCTTAATAACTGTTCCTCCTCTAAGGAGGAACAATCAATACCCAACTACACTACATGTCAATTATCTGCTTAATTGTCCTATATGTGTCACTACATACACACTTCAAATGGCTGCAAACAAATTTTTGCCAGTGGTTTTCCTCAGCAAACAGCTCTGTCTACACTCATGATGCATTTCCCCATCTTCACAGCCTTGTGAATCTAATTGTTAAATTTTCTCTCAGGCGACTGCTTCTAAATTTTTCTCTCCTCCATGGCTAAGAGAAAAGTCTTCTTTACTTGATAACTGAACAAGCATCTACACCCTACTGTCTGTTATGTCCTGGTTTACAAGACAGGTGTCTGCTAAGGAAGGCAGAAAAGCCTCCCTTGGACTAGAAAAGGTAAATCTCCTCCCTCCGAATTATTGGAATTTTGAAATTAAGTGTCTCTCAGGCAAAGATATGGGAACAGGAATAAGAGGTCTTTACTAGTGTGTATGATAAAGCAAACAAACAGCAACACCTGCAGCACGAACCGCAGGCAGAGCCGGGAGCCCAGTCCCGGCCTTTCGGCTGCGGCACTTTCCCCTGCGCTGCAGTTCCGGGCGCGGCCAGCAGGGGCGCTGCTGGCTCCCGGTGGGCGGGGCAGGTGCGGGGATCCCCACGCGGCTGCAGGGGGCGCTGTGGCGCGGGCTCGGGGAGCGCGCGGCAATGGCGGCTCGGCCCAGACGGGAAGGGCTGGAAGAGAGCCTTTGCTTCACAAACCCCTGGGGCAGCCCCTCCCCGTGCCACAACAGGACTCTCAAAAGCNAGCTCTGCCCCCCCCCAGAGAAAACTCCCAAAAACCAAAGGAGTTCCCCCTCCTCGCCTTCTTAAGCAGCCAGCCATCACTGCTTCTTAGCAACTCAGTGGGGAGAAATTCCACACATAAGAATGAAAACCAGAAAAAACCCAACCCCCAACAGTACAACACCACATATTGATCCATAATTGAATTGAGCATTACTTTGTTTGTCCAGATAAGCAGAACAGAGAACTCTTATGAGAAAAGCAAAAAATATTTTTTAAAACCATGAGAAAAACAGTTAAAAGTCGCTACTCAGGAGACATTGCAATGTCAGAAAACACTTCTGCTTTGCTAAACTGAATAGAATGCTTTCACAGATGTCTGCACAGGCCCCATGAATTTTTGGCTGTGTAGTCTCAGGCTATTCTGTGCATGGAGCATGGAGAGTGTACAAAACAAAGGCTGCAGCAACATGTCTGTTATAGATGAATAATGTGATAGTTGGCTCTCACAATTAGGAGACAGATATCATGTGTATGTTAAGAGAAGTTTTGTAGATGTATAGCAATGTTATTGTAATATGTTCTCCCATAGTCTTCTTTCCCCTCCCCCTTGTAATAGCCTTGGTATTCAGGACATTTGGGGAGGGCCAGCTTATTACTAAGATGTGTGACATGACAACACCTGACCTCCAATCAAGATGTAATAAAGTGATCTCCACCAATGGATGGCAGAGGAGCTGACTGACAAAACCTTGGGAGAGCTAAGGGTATAAATGTGGAGCATCCATTTTGTAGAAGCACATGACTGCTGGGCACGGAGACTCCTAGGGCTGTAATTTTTCCTTATTCAGTCATTTGTTGTATTTTTTCTTAAGGTTTAATAAACCTTTGAAATTTTAAAAGTGAGTGTTGCTTCTCACAATGTCCAATACATTTTGTGGAAGCTACCTTACAGATGCCACTTCTGGAAGTCAGTGCACAGACCACATTTAACATGCATTCTATTTTCCCAAACATGCCTCTAATTCCACCTAAAAAACCCCTGGCCATCATAAATTTCTGTGTTTGGTTTGCATCTCTGGAAATGAGGCTGCTCTATCCCCCACTCCACATCCTGATGTCTAGACAGTGCTATACAGCAATTGTGCTTGTGTCCATTAGTGTCAAACACACTGTAAAGACCCACATGTCCTACAGCCAGCGAGTCATGTGCTTCAGGCACACAGAGTTCACTGCACACACATATCTAATTGGCTTATCTGATATCTGGCTGGCTAAGCGTGGTACAGTGTCAAAATGAGACAGTCACTGACAAATACTAACTGTAAAATGCCATAACTTGGCATTAAAAACCTGGTGGCATTAAGGGACTATTTCATTCCCGTGAAAAATCATGGTGTTATACAGAATTCTCAGAACCCAGGGCACCTGAGGAATCTTCTCATTCTCTGGTGAACTCTGGTGACATATGACTAAAAGCCATTTCAGAACCTTGGCAGTGTCACACATCAACTGATCTTAGCTAACAACAGATGTTCAAGCATTTCTGTTCTTTTCTGTAGACTCAAATTCCTCAACAAAAGAGTACCCATAATCTTCAGTATGCTGAAGTTCTTGAAAGAAAATAAAGATTGTTTCCAGATCAGCTGAGGTTTACAGTCACTTTAAGGGAGGAGAAATAGCACCATTCTGTTGAATTTACCATCAAACTGCAAATTCATTTTTATCAAATAGTCCAACAGTGATTTGAAACACAAGAATCTCAACTTGTAAGGGTGCCTAACTTGTATGATAATTGTCTAGCTACAGTGAATTATTTGCACTTTTTCAGGCTTCATCCATGGCCTGGGAACAACAATAATCAACAGTCGGTGTAAGAAAATTTCCATGCATTGCTGTAATGTGCACTAGAATACAAAATGGTCTCTAGAAAAACTTTGCCAAAAGTTCATCTTATTTCAAGAAAACAAACATGAAACCTTAAGTGTTTGTTTTAGATCCCATATTTGTCAGGTCACTAGAGCTTTTAAGTGCCATGGGCTGCAGTGTAAAATATAAT
>WBNO01016920.1:0-47558 GCA_013400575.1 Peucedramus taeniatus | reverse complement strand
TATACTTAAGGAAAACTGGTAAAAGTATTCAGGAAGGTTAGGATGATTTTTATTTTGGTTATGCAAAAAATACACAAACCTAAAACTTCTCCAGAAAAAAGTCTCATTCAATATACATCAGTTGGCTCATTGATGATGTGATGACTGGTTTTATAATATGCCTTGGACATTGCATTTGATAAATGAAGTAAACCCTTTAAAAAGTGAGTAAAGGTCAATAATACAAAAGGTGAAAATATGGTTTTTTTGTTTAATCTTTTTTTAATGGGTTAAGAGTTTAAACATCTCAAACTAAGATTGGGAAACTTCTTGATTTTTTCTAACTGTATGTTAAAAGTACATAACTTAATTAAAAATAATTATATTGAGAAATTTTACTGCTGAAATAACCTTAAATACTAGAGCATTGAGTAGATAAGCTGGTGTGATTCTAGGATGTCAGAGTTACGATTTTTTCCTGTTAAAGAGTTGAGTGAAAATGAAATGTTGCAGTTTTAGCTTTGAAAAAACTTGTTGAATCTGCTCTGTAGTTACATACTACTTTGACACCTAACCTTCCAAATACATACATTTAGCAACAATTAATTTTTATATTTTTCTCTGAGTCATCAGTGAGGCAGCTGACTCACTGTGTGATTACTGCTAACCAAAGCAGGTGTTGGAATGTTCAGCAGGAATTGGGATGGTATTTTCTTTTCTGAGTGAAAGTAGTCTTAGATTAATTCAGACATGAAAGAGCAGCTGTTGTTCTTTTATGCAAACTACAAGACTAATGTCCTCAGAAATTGTAGAAAGCATTCCCTTAGTTTAAAATGGAACTCAGTACACTAAAGTACCAAACTAAAGGAACCAAACCAAAGTTAACTATATTGACACCCCATCAGTAAAGTCAAAGTTAACTCTAATTTGGAAATTGTTTGAAAAATAATTTGGGAGGTTGTATATGACTGAAAATATACACAAAACTGTCCATTTTTAGATGACTTACATCTAAATTTGATAAATGTGGGCAAACCAGGCATATAGACTTAAGTTTGGAAATACTTTTGTAATTTTTTCAGCTAACAATCATTCTTCTTTGTAACCTTTCGAAGATTGTTTTCTGTATTCTTTTAACTTGTGTTATTGGCCAAGAGACAGACCACAACAGAAGTGAAGAATAGAACTGATGAGTCAAATTGAATTTAAAATAATCAACTATTTTTGCTGGAAGTAACAAAGTTGGTTTTTACTGTTTGAAATTTTAGCTTAAATTCAAATCAACAGTAATAAGTGATAATGTGTTTTGAAACTGAGCTTACTTGGAGGTACTGAAGTTTCAATATTGACAAATGTAGTAAATCTATTGTTATATCTAATTTAGATGCATTATTTATGTCACAGAAAGATTCTGAATGCAGTTTTTTCATATAAGCTAATATTGGAACAATGTCTTTTTTATTTTATACTAGCTAAAAATAGCCTTTGAAGGAGAAAGGCCTTTCTGGAAGTTAACTTAAATAACAAATTAACTTTATAGAACATTTGCATACCTATTTAAAAAATGGAAAAAAAATGTTTCTTTTAGGACTCTTTCATTCCTGGGGATGAGTTTATGTCTTGCCTTGATGTTCATTTGCTCTTGGTACTATGCTTTGATTGCCATGCTAATCGCAGGATGTATATACAAATACATAGAATATAGAGGGTAAGACCATATATCTTATTTATTCTATATTTAATATCTTTACCATTCAGCAAAAAGCTCTTTTGTATAAAATAGATACAACTGAACTAATAAAGTTCAGAGTATTGTTTGAAACAAGGTCCAATCTCTGTTAAAGGTTGTTAGTTTTCAGATTTGAATTTCTCTGGAAGCTCTGTTACATACTTTTCAACAGCGAGAACTGTCAGAAATAAGAACCATTAAGTCTGGGAAACTCTCGTTGGAGCAGAGATCATGGTGTAAACTTCTGGTACTTCAAGAACATTACCTCTCAATATCAAGCAGCAACTATTACTGTGAAACTGTAAATTATTATTACCTTGTGCAGAAGCTCCAACTCTACATTTTTGTATGTGTGGACTTGATTACTTTCTAGAACTAATCTTTTAAATTGCAACATATTTTGCACTGTATGCATTTGTCAAAAGATAGTCATACCTGTAGGACATGCTGAGCAACTGTGAGCCTTAAAGCACATACTGTGTTCATAAAAAAACTCCAAAAAACGAAACCAGCAAACAACACAAAAAATGACCGTAACTAAACAACATATAGAAACACTACAGGTAATTATGATCAGTAAAGGTGCATGCTGTCCCTTTCTAAGGATAGATAACTCTATGCTGAAAGAAAATAGTAATATCTTGGAGCAGGAAATTGAAGCTAGGTCACTGTTTTGATGAGTGATTAAGCACAGCTCTAGTGGATCAGCTGGTATAAACTGGTCCACCCCATGAATTCTCCATCTTTTAATATCTCCATTTCCAGATTAAATGCTTTCCTGGATTATAACAGCTCCATTTACTGGGCTAATGATAAGGAAATTAATTTCCCGATTTTAGTGAGGAAGGTAACAGTTCTGCATGCATCTATGTATATATCTAAAGTTCATACATAAAATTATGCATCACTCCAAATTTATATTTAAGTTCTACAAATGTTGGGACATACCAGGATATTGACCTTGTTGAAGGTGATGCTTTACTAGAGGTAGCTAAGTTCAGAGAAAATTCATGAATGAAAGTCAGAGGGAGGAAGAGTGGGCAAGGGAGATGGACCCCTTGCCATTATAAAATCTATTCTCCTGACCACTTTCAATCACCAATATTCTATATTGGAATTAAAAGGACTGGAAAATGTAGGGAGACTGAAAATGGTCAGGAGAATGGATGGAGCTTTAGGCTTTCTGGGAGAGAAGTTAGGAAGGAAAGAAAGTGGAGAAGGCTATAGTGGTGGTGTTGAGGACAAGATACGTTATACTAATCCATGTGAAGTCAAGTTTCTCTTACTAATTTTACTACTTTAAAATAATTCCTTTTAAGTATCCTTCGCTTATTCATTCTAGTGCTAAAAAGCAACTTAAGTAGCTCTCACAATTACAAAAATGCTTCTGAAGTATGAATAAACTAGACCATAGTAAATATTTATAAATACAGAAAAAATTACCTTGAAGGGGTGTGGAACTGCTTCACCTTGGTTAGTCTTCAATCTTGATTTAAGTCTACAAGAAAACGCTTTTTATACATTCATGCAAAAAAAGAGTGATCATTTCTTACATCTATTATCCCCTACATGAGAAAAAGTACTTAATTTGTATAAATAAATGGGACCCTGTTAATTGAATCTCTTTTGTATCCTCAAGAGCGGAAAAAGAATGGGGTGATGGAATCCGAGGACTGTCTCTGAATGCAGCTCGCTATGCTTTGCTTCGTGCTGAAGACGGTCCTCCTCACACCAAGAACTGGAGGTAGAGTCCTGTGTTCTTTGGGGTCACTTAGTTCTTGAAATATGTAAATGTATTGGAATACTGCTGGTAAAGCAGTGAAGTAAAGATAAAGTGAGATTCACCTTTAAAATAATGTTTTAACTTGGTCATGGTAACGATGTCATTGCAATACTACTATTTTACTGAAACAGAATGTGACTTGTGGTCAGTATCTAATCAACTTTGTGGCAAACTAACTTGAACATAAAACCATACAATGTTGACATGGTTTTCAAAAGTGTGGAAGAATTGTAATGTTTGATTATTTATAGATTTTTCAGATTCAAAGAAACAATTACCCTTGAGTCTCATTGTCTCTACAGAAGAAACACTGCAATTCCATAAGTGCAGGTTTTTTTTGTTTGTGTATATGTTCCCTCTGAAATACATTGTACAAATCTGCAGAGGACCCTTTTTTGTTTTAAATTCATTTTTGTCGTATTCTTTTTATATAGCTTCATTCAATAGTAGCACTTTGTAAATTGCTTAGATGCCATTAAAACAAAATCTCACATTTTGCTGTAATGGAGTTAGATGTCCACTGTTATTTTTGCAATATATTTTTTTACTCATTAAATTTATTTTTACTCAAAGCCAACTTTAAAAGTTACTTAACATTTAAAAATCAAGGATGTTTGCACATTGTCACTTCTGATGAATGTAATGTGATATTTTAATTTTAGTCACTGCTCAGTTACTATCGTGAGGTGCATGCACATGCAGTGTTCTTTTGTCCTTCAGTATAATGGCATTATTTGACCATTTTTCTGGGGATTGATGAATTTGGCATCTCAGAGATACCAATGTAATGTAGCATTGACCATCCTGTTAAATATTTGGCTGCTTCAGTTCCAAATGAGGTATCTTTCTATTGTGTCAATATGATTGCTAGAACAGAACCATCTTGTTACATCTTAAACTGTGTTAATTTTGCAGTAGGAAGTATGATCCAACTTGTCATCAGTCCTTTGAATTAGTAGCAATGACAGGAAAAGTTTAAAATGTTAATTTTGGAAAAGTAAGTAGATTGAATATTGATTAAAGGAAATAGAGTGCATCCTCATCTAGTATACAGTTGAAACTGAACTTTGGGTACTCTTGGTATGATTAAGGGGTTGACTGTCCTTTTGTAAGGACCTATGCAGGTAGAGGGGTGGGTCGTTGAAAACATCATGAAAATCCAGAAGGATAACTGCAAGTTATCCTTCTGTCCTTATCTGAATATGCCTGGTACAGGCATATTCAGAGCAGTGATACAAGACTGGGAAGCTGCTTTGGTAAAAAGGACCTGTGGTTCCCAGTAGATAGTAATCCAGCAGTGTGTCTTGGCAGTGGCATGGTGGACAGGAGGATAGATAGTACATTGAGAAGTAAATATATTGGGAGATTTTTTTTTTTTTTTTTGCACTCATTAGAATACATTTAGAATATTTCTTCCATGTTTATGTACCATGATGTAGGAGTGACAAACTTGAGTAGATATGACCACAGATGATGGTAGGAGCACAGGGGCATCTCTCCTCTGGGGTGGGGCTGAGGGGCTATGCTTATTCAGCTTGGAGGAGGCTGAAGAGGAGCCTAAAAGTTGTTATAACTAACTTATAAACGTGCAAAAACTAAAAGAAGGTTACTAAGAAGATGGAGTCAGATTTCTTACAGCAGATTAGGATAGGAGAATAAGAGACCATGATAAAATAATTAAGCACTGAAGAGGTGACACAGAGGTCTGTTTCTAGAGGTTTTCCAAATCCAACTGAATGAAGCAGTAAACAATGTTCAGTGTTTCATCATTTCAAGTAGCAGGTTGCATCAAATGACACTGGAAGAGTGATTTTATAATTTTCTAGGTGAAACTGGTCTTTAAGGGAGCTTTTCAAAATGACATTGTGATGGTTTATGTATTCTGTAGGTGAACTGTTGTTGCTATTGCAAATTATGGCTTACCTACTTAGGAGTTGGCTGTTTTCCATTGAATTAAGCAATTAATCTGCATTTTATTAATTCTTAATTTTAATTTTCCAGGTCTTCCTAATGAATGTGTGTGTGCACTAAACTTTTTTTCCCTTTGTTTGGCAGACCTCAACTTTTGGTCTTGTTAAACTTGGATAATGAGCAGTTAGTCAAACACCCTAGATTGCTTTCTTTTACCTCTCAGTTGAAGGCTGGTAAAGGACTGACTATTGTGGGTTCTGTGCTTCAGGGAATCTACTTAGATAAATGTGCAGAAACTCAGAAAGCTGAAGAGGTATGTAAAAGAGAGCTTGCAAATACTTGTAATTTACATTAGTATTTAAATGTTGAATCTGGATGGGTCATACATTGAATGAGAACAGACTGTTGTAAAATATTGAATAAAACATCTATTTTTGCTTTCAGCACTATCAGTGATTATATAAAAAGAATGGATTGGTGTATGTAGCAAAATGTTCTATAAAATTTTCTAATAGGATGAGGCAATACTGGTACTTCCTAGCTTCTTCTTTAATATTGAGAGCCCTGGGCTCACAATCAAATTACATTTTAAAAAAATTTAAACAACCCCCTCCAAAAAAAACCCCAAAAATAAAACCCCCTCCCCCCAAGGAAAAAAAAAAAAAACAAACCAAAAGCAACAACAAAAAAACACCAAAACCCACCAAGCTTTGACAAATTACCTTATAAAGAAAACAGCATATATTTAACAAAAAAAAAAGTTTAACTAACAAATGCAAATGTTTGGCATAATATCATCCTCATTATGTGATTTTCTACATCCTTCTAGAAATACATATGAGAATTAGGATTAGGAGTACTCTTTGCTGGAAAACTGTGAACAGGATCCTTCTTGAGATCCTTTATTTTATTTTTCTGTTTATACCATATCTCCAGAGAAAGTAGGATAGGTAGGAAAAAATAGTAAGTTGTCATATAATTTAAAATTACATCCAACTATGCCTACAGACACCATTAAATTTAGTTTCAATTAAATTTAATTAATAATATTACTTGTATTTACTTGCCTATGCAAACTCTCCTACTCCTGTCTTTATAGAGTGGGGAAACATTTGGAGAAAGTATCATGTTTCCTGTACTTTATTGAAATGTCCAAAAGTAGGTTTTGATTGCCATTATGTCTTTCATATTGGTTAATTTCTGCAGTGTTGCTCAAAAGAGTATCAGTTGATATACCTACTATTTTGATGCAAGTAGCCTTCAAAGCTGTGTAAAAACCCCTGTGATTTTTTTCAGACCTGGTATCTCTTAAGTAGATGAGTATTTAAAATCTTGAAATGGACTAGCTAACATAGCTAACTGCCCATTTCCTCACAGTTTTCTTTTTTCTTCCTCTTGCTATTCAGGCTTACCCATAGTGGTTTTTAAAATAAAGAAGTATAAAGATAGATTACCTATTTGATATCACATGACAAGGTTCTAAGAGACCGATTAACTTGAAAAGAAGTTGAAAAATCTAACCATACTTTATTGTGGAAGTGGTTGTTACTAAGCTGTTGCTATCAATGTGTACGAGTAGAAAACGAGACGAAGAATACAAAATCAGGCCTATGAAATAAAACAGAAAAAAACCTTTAAACAGAAACTGTTTACCCACAAGAATTTGAAATGTTATTTGTAGACAGCCTAACTTAGCTGTTTTTCTGAGAGATGGAAAATGAATGAGTTTAAGGGAGGCCTAATTCATGGGTTTTCTGGAAAGTCAGACCTGATGTTAAGATTTAGGAAACTATTGCTTTTAAAATGGAAACGAAGATGAATTGTAAAAGTTTCAGCATCTGGAGGCCTCATTGATTCTGGAGAAATTAAACTAGAAAGTGTTTCTAGGAGACCTGTAGGAAATAAAGATTTTTTTTCTGTCTATCTTTAAAAACCCCCATCCATTTAAACTGATAAGCCCTCACAGATATTATTTGTACAGACATACTTGTTATCTTTGCTAGCAAAGTCTCTGAAGACTTTTCTCTCTGTTAAATGGAGTTTCTGATATGAAGCCACACTGAGGCAGTGCCTGGCACTCTGTGATTTAATCTGTTCCTGATGATTTTTGACAAATTTTGGCTTTTTGTAAAATTCAAAATATTTATGTATTAGTTCTTCCTTCTGAAACATGTTGATCTCCCCAAGTCACTGATGATGATGGGGGTTTTATAGTTATTTAATCAGAAAATAATGAATGCCATAGTTCATATTCTCTGGTCAAGCTTGATACTGGTTTGAATGCTTCTTTTAAATTATCTGGTTATGTGTCTTCATGTTTGTCAGTGTTTAAATGGAGGAGAGCTATTCTGAAATTAAAGGAGTGTGGGATATTTAATCAGGTCTGTTTATCTTGTCATTATTTGGACACTGCTTCCAATTTGCTTCTGCACATCTGTTTTTCCATGTTGGGAGCTGATAAATAATCAGCATCTTAATGTCAAGGGTATTTAAGGAACTTCGGCAGCCTCTTCTTTTTAAGTGCTTGGCATCACACTTCCAAAACTCTTCCAATTCCAAAAGAAACGACTGATCATTTCAACCATATGTTGTTTTGTCAGTCACTGGTTTTGACTTTACCTGAAGCAGTGTTACTTCATTTACCTTTATCTATGTGTTTTCACTCATGTCTTGTTCATTCTTCTTTGGAAGTAAAAGGCTGAATAATTAAAATAATGAAAAAACGGTGTGTGGTGTCTCTTGGGGTGGTAGCAATTTGGGCTCTAGTTTTGATAGAATCATGTTCATTCTTTTGTAATTAGTGGTTTCTTCTTGTTGGTTATACATTGTTGATAAAGTTTTGCTATTATTTAATGCTGTTACTCCTTCTGGTGTTAATTATGAGTGTTGATGGTTTGTATTTCCCTATGTGTAATTTTCCTATTGCAGAATGTTAAGGCTTTAATGGGTGTAGAAAAGACTAAAGGATTCTGCCAGATTGTGGTATCTCCTAACTTCAGAGATGGAATATCCTATTTGATTCAGTCAGCTGGTCTAGGAGGGATGAAGCACAACACGGTCTTGATGGCATGGCCACAGTCGTGGAAGCAGACAGAAAATCATTTCTCATGGAAAAATTTTGTTGGTATGTGTTTATTGACTTTCTCATTTACATTTGTAATTCAACTGTGTGACTAATGTATTTGCTGTGTGGAAGCAATGTGTTACTGAACATCTGGTGGAAAATTGAATATTTATCTGTATCTGATTTAATCTGGAGTGGGTTTTCTCAGCCCTCTTCAACCACAGGTTTGCTTTTTCTCCTTCTAAGCATCACTAAAGGTCACTAAAATCAGTGTCATGGTTTAGGATAGCTGCTCAGCAATTTAGTGCTGCCAGTGAGGCCTTCCAAATCACACTACTGCTTGCTTGCCCCCCTTCATCTTCCCCCACCCCCCGTGGGCTGGGTTAGAGAGAAAATTTGGAGGCACAAAAGGTAAAGATTAGAGACTGAGATAGGAACAATTTACTGGAAACAGCAACAATGTTAATAGCAAAAAGTGTACAAAAGAGAGAATGATGCATACGCAAAAATGCTCACCATGAAACTCCACCTGATTGCCGCTGTGCCACCTCAACCTCTCCCTCTGTCTTGGAACTGGTGCCACCCAACCACTCCCTCCAGCTCAGAACCAGCACCATGTTTATTGGACTGGAAGGAACCCCTTCTCTTTGGAAGATACTCCCCTCTGCTGTCAGCAATGACATTAAGCAGTGTAGAGTAACCTCTGGGTCCTTGCCACACCACTCTTTGCTATTGCAACAATTAAGCTTGTCCCATCTGGAACCAAGACACCCAGGATACTCCTCTTTTGCCAAGACACCTGGGATATTCCTTTTTTGCCTCAGCACAATCTGGGAGGGTTTAATATTTTGAATTTAAAACAAAAGCAAAATCTGTGTATGAAAACTAGGAGTTCTTGATTAAATGTCTTGTTTTCCCTTATAGATACTGTACGAGAAACAACTGCAGCTCAACAAGCACTTTTGGTGGCTAAAAACATTGACTTATTTCCAACAAATCAAGAACGTTTTACTGAAGGAAATATAGATGTGTGGTGGATTGTTCATGATGGTGGTATGCTGATGTTGCTGCCTTTTCTCCTTCGACAGCACAAGGCAAGGACAACAGAAAATGGCTGGGATTTAATTTTCTAGCACTAAATGGTTCTAAGCATGTCTAATTAAATACTTCTTCACCTTGTTTAAATTATGCATGGTAATAGCAATCACAGTGTTACAAACTATTATTATGTATCTTTTTGGTAGGTTTGGAGAAAATGTAAAATGCGTATCTTCACCGTTGCTCAAATGGATGATAATAGCATTCAAATGAAGAAGGATCTTCAGATGTTCTTATACCACCTTAGACTAAATGCTCAAGTGGAAGTTGTTGAAATGGTTTGTCACTACATATTTTTAAGGTGCAGCTGGGACTAAACTTGAGAAAACAGATTTAGCTTTTTTCAAATAAAGGTGTATTAGTCGAAATATAGACATTAAAAAATTGCAGTCCCACAAAGAACAAGAAGTTAAGCATCATTATCTTACCATGTTACAATGCTACTGTATGTAATGGTGACTTTATTGGGTTTGTCAAGTAGAGTTTGAGATGTTTTATGTGTTAATTCTTACTTTATTTATGACGACTAGTCCATAGACCTGGTTCATTCAGAAGGAAAAGCTTGATTTTTTGGCAAGCAGTTAAATGGAAGGCTGAATGTGCTTAATATAATAAGCCATGACATATGGTATGAGACATGATGGACTTGTCTATGTCTCCAGCTGCTGTAAAAATACCTCTCTGGAATAAGGAATCCCTAGGCTCAAATAAGAGTTGTTCTTGCATTGCAAGCCTCAGCCAGTATTGAAAGCAGGACAGTATAGCTACAGTTTCACAAGTCAAGGTACTGACAAAATGAATTTTGTTACTTTTTTCCTTTTTTAAATATGGGTCATAAACTGTTTAGGAGAAAGGACAAAAACTATACTCTGTCTAGGCCCACTTTTTTTGGAAACTAAGGATGTAATTTCCAGCACTAAAAGGTGATTAGCATAATGTCCAAAGTAAGACTCATGAGGAAAAAAAAAACCCAACCAAAACTTTTACTCATTCTGAAGTGGGATGAAGATGAATAAACTGTTGAAAAGTTCTACCACCACTAGTTTCTAGAATCACCAGAGCTTGTTAAAAGGTTTATCATGCTAATCAGTCATAAAACAATTTTAATAATTGCTTTTATTACTTAGGAAAAAGTTACTTGTGAAAAATTGTACTGCTCTTTGCTTAGAGTACTAAATATGAAAGTCTCAAATGCTATGGCATTTACAGTTGAAAGAACACAAAGTGCTATGAAATGGCTCAGCCTCGGTTGAATTTTGAGCAGAAGACAGTTTAGAAAGTTGTGCTTTTTTCATCTGGTATGGGTTTGTGTTTTGGATATGTGCTGAGCACAGGGTTGATAATATTGGGATGTTGTTGTTATTGTGAAGCAGGGCTTACACAGAACCAAGATCTTTTCTGCTTTTCATACTGCCACACCGGCAAGGAAGTTGAGGGAGTTTGGGAGAAGACACAGTTGGGACAGGTGTCCCAAACTGACCAAAGGGATATTCCAGAACATACGACATCATGCTCAGTTGGGGAGAAGAGGGAAGAAGCAGGGAATGTTTGGAGTGATGCTCTTTGTCTTCTCAAGTAACCATTATGCATAATGGGGACCTGCCCATGGGAAGCAGTGAATTAATTCCTTGTTTTGCTTGCTTGTGTGCACAATTTTTGCTTTTCTTATTAAACTGTCTTTATCTCAATCCATGAGTTCTCTAGCTTTTATCCTTCTGATTCTCTCCAAAATCCACTTGTGGGAGAGTTAAGAGTCTGCATGGGCCTTGGTTGCAGGCTGGGGTTAAACCACTACAGAAATACAATTTATTCTTTTCTTCTGTGGGTAATATTTAATTCTGAGAATCTTCCAGAGGATAAGACATATGTTACAAGTCAGTGACAACACAGGTGACTGCTATAGATTTTTATGTTGTATTTTAGTTTTCAGCCAATATGAGAATATATTCCAGAATGTCTTGCTATGGCAAGAAATGGCTTTCTTTATAAACATTTCTCACTGATGAAAGTATAATGTATTATTTATGCCTAACAGTTACAGTTTTTAAGGAAACAAGTGTCCACACATGCTCAGGTGGCAGCAATGCAGAGCCAGTTTAAATAAGTGCTTTCAACTCTCACTTATGCAGCCTAGTTAGAACAGAATAGTGGAATGTCTGTTCCAAGTACCTAAAATGTAGATAAAATCACAATTATATTGTTACAGTAGGATAGTTCACTGTATGAAATTGCTGTTTGAAGATTAGGTTTTAAGAATGAGAACAGAAGTGATTGATCAATTATATGCTTAGGATTACTCTAATGCCATGAATACATCCACCAAATGAATACAGGTATGAGAGACACAGTAAATGTTGTTCTTCTAAATAGTACTTTTCTTCTGGTGTTTTTAATGCAAATTTCTTTCGCAGTTTGAAAATGATATTTCTGCGTTCACATATGAGAAGACACTTATGATGGAACAGCGATCTCAGATGCTAAAACAGATGCAGCTATCAAAGAATGAAAGAGAAAGGGAGGTAGGAACTTCGACTTGACAGGATGTTCTGTGAAATATCTGAAAGTATGATCCTCTGGCTGTAGCTTCTACCAGCTTCTAACTAGTCAAAAGCTTTCATAACTGCATTGTGTTTCTCTACAGCCAGTTTTACTTGCAAGGTTAAAGTTATGTGGGGAAAGAAATAATTTTTTATTTAAAGAGTTTTCCTGGTTTTGTTGAGTGCAGGTGCTGATTAGCAAAACATTTGAGCATCAGTGTGGAATACATTCAGAGCCTTTCCAAACTTGACATCAGTAGCTAAGGTTCATGATTATGCAACTGGACTGATTATCTTTGATTGTGATTTGGTCTTAGGATCATAGAATCATTTACGTTGAAAAAGACCTTTAAGTCAAGTCTGCCCACTAACCTAATGCTGCCAAGTCCACCACTAAACCATGTCCCTAAGTGCCATATCTACATGTTATTTAAATACCTCCAGGGACTCAACTTCATCTTCTCCCTGGACAGCCCATTCAAATGATTGATAACCCTGTCCATGAAGAAATTTTTCCTAATGTCCAATCTAAACATCCTCCAGTACTAGTACTAACCATTTCCTCTTGGCCTGGCATTTGTTACTGGGGAAAAGAGACCAACCCTCACCTCACTACAACTGTCTTCCAGGTAGTTGAATAGAGTGAGAAAGTCCTTCCTGAGCCTCCTTTTCTCCATGCTAAAGAACCCTACCTCCTTCAGCCACTCCTCATATGACTTACAAATACACCATATTACACAATATAATACAAATTTGTTCAAATTACACTGACTGTGTTTTAGTTTCTGCATTATTTTGAATGTTTTATGAAACCACTCTTTTTTTTTTTTTCCTTTTTGGAACCAAAATTAGCCCAACAAACCATAATCCTGTAGTATCCAGATGGAAGTGCTGGTTTTGCTGGTCCTCTATCCCTACTATTTTGAATATTGTAGTAACAAGCTTCACTCAGCTGTATTTTTATGAATATTTGTAACTTTTAAGTCCTTTCCTTTTGGCTTGGGCTTCTACCCCTTCATCTATTTTTCTAATTCTTTCAGTATCATCAAGACTTTTTAGTGATGTTGAAGATAGTGAATGCTCTGGCTTTGCCATCACATAAATTATTTCCATCCTATAGCAAACAAGAGAACTCTACTATGTTTAATTGCTCATTTGTAAAAGAGCTAGATTTTTTTCTTGTGGCTTTTCTTTTTTGGTGTTAATCGTACAAGTCTGAGCTGTTTTGGGTTTCTGTGTTTTTTTCCTTTTATTTGTCCTCTTCTCTCTATTCATTTTTAAACCTCACAGGATTTTTTTAAGGTTCCTAAAGATGCCTGCTATTGTTACAGTTTATTGCTGTGAAACATCTTTCTTATCCATGTAATGGTAGTTTATTTTCTATTTGAGCCTGCCTAATATATATCCTTCCAGTAAAAAACCAAACTTTTCTGTATAACTTCTTCAGTCTTACTGTTTCTTTACTTAACAGTAGTATTTTTCCTGTGGAGTTTGAGTAATTTATCTGTTGTAGATTTTGAAGGAATTAACTTCCACATGATTAGTAGGAGCTACTGCTCTGTATTCTATAGCACATAAATTGCAGAAGAGATGAAAGAATTTCTTCCAGCTCTGAGCTGACTGGAATTTGAACTATACTTCAAAGTATTGTTTGCTTGGAAGTTTTTATTTCTTTCTATTCTCTCCATATAATTTTCTTTCTTTATTACTCACTTTTATCTGAACTTCACGATCACCATTATAGCATCAGTTTCTTCCTTCTTATCAGGCAGGGTAAAACTTGAGACATTCAAAATACCACTGAATTTATTTCAGGGTCTGAAGTAAAACCCTTGATAACTCCAGGAACCTCTAGTACTTATTGCCTTGTCCAAAAATAAAAGTCATATCCATTTATTGTTTTTGATTAAGATATCTAATCTGCATGTTCTTTTGTATTTTCATAAGAAAATGCAGTTAATTGAAGTGACTGCTGGAACCCGGGCTAACTCTTACAACTTCTGTGCCACACCAGGAGTGGGGAACTGCCTCGGTATGCAGATTTATCAGAGGCAGAACCTTTAGAGCCACTTGCTCTAAGGTGCCAGACACAAGCCATGACAGGGACCAGGCAGAGGAGAAAGGAGGAGGCTCTCTGTCTTGAGGTTCCACAAGGAACAATTTATTCCAGGTGAAGGGAGCAGGAGAAAAAGCCTCTAGCTCCCTTGTGCAAGGGGTTTTGCTCAGATACAAGTCAGGGAGTGGATACAAACAGCTAACCAATAGGAAATCCTCAGGGGAGGAGTGAGGGGTTTACATAAAGTGTCTGGGGCCAATTGGAGTAGGAAGGTGGAGAGGATGGGTCACATGGGCCAATGGGGGCTTGGAGGAGTAGGGGAATTCCAAAGGGGTGTTGCAGACAGGGATTGGACTGAGGTTTAAGTGGCAGAGAAAGTTTGGGAATCGAGGGCAGGGTTGCCTTGACAGGCAGGGAAAGAGCTGGAACAAAGGGCAGGGAATGGCATGAGGGACAGCTTTGAGGGAGGGTAAAACCCAAGGGTAAACCAACTCGGGGAGAACATGGGGGTACAACAGACTAACCACTTAACAAGGAATCAATAACATAAATTTGAACCACAACAGTTTATTTATGTCTTCACTTCCTCTGGAGCTACAAGATTCGTATATGCACTCAGAGTGCCCAGCCCATTCTTACTCTGATCATCTTTTTTTTTAATTAGCTGAGCCATTCTTTTCAATTTTTTGATGATGTCCAAAGCATTTCTTTTACTTGTATCACTAGTTCAAATTAGCATTGCTTTTCTTTTTAGTATCTGTCTCCAGGCATTCAAATATAACCTGGTATTCCAGTTTTGAATAGTGAGTGTAATTTGGTTTCCTGTTACCACCAAGATTAGTACTTTAACCTCACTTTTGTGCATATATGCCTTCAAATGAGGCTCAGACCTTCCCAAAGTGGAGACTTTGGTTTTGTACTGTGTTTATTTGCTGTTTCAGTCATAAGCATGCTTTTACCCCTGAGCAATCAACTTCATCCTCCCTTCTGTCAGTTTTTTAAAAGAGAATTGATTTGATCTTGCCTCTGGGTTTTCTTGTAGAACTAGAGATCGAGGACTCACCAGATTTTTGTTTACTTTTTTGTAAAACTGGGTCAATTCGCTTCTAATTTGGTATAAATTATAATATGTGCCTACAAAGCATAACGTAGGCAACTGAGGTATAACTGGTAAACATTTATTTATTTGACTTAGTCAGTAGTGCTACAAAGGGGAAAGAAAATGTAGAGCCTCATTCCCTTTCTTGCTTCCATTTTTGGTAGTTGTTGGCTTCTTTCTCTGGTTAATCCTCACTAAGGACTCCTGGGCAAGGCAGTGATAATGGGACCTGTGAGAATGTAATAATACTTTGCACCAATAAATTGTCTTGGGTTGTGCTGTTAGGTAAGATTGGCAGAAATTTGGGTCCATGCAGGTGAGGAGCACAATTATAGTTTGTGAATCATTAGATTTTTAGGTTTCTAGGTTTTTACAGTTGAAAAGTAGCTTTCTCACATGCTTTAATTTTTTTTCATGCTCTTGATTGTAATTGAGTGAAAATTTTCACCTGTATATATGCATATATGTGACCCTCAAAAACAAGTGAATATTTGAGCTTCCCATAGAGACTGAAGGGCTCGATTGGCTTCCTGTTTTCTCAAATGTCTGTGAAGGGACTTCATAATTAACTACTAATATTTAAAAATGGCCCCCCTGTTATCCAAGAGGAGGCAGTCAGGGAACTGCTGAGATGCTTGGATATTCATAAATCCATGGGACCAGATGGGATCCATCCCAGGGTGATGAGGGAGCTGGCAGATGAGCTGGCAAGGCCACTCTCCATCATTTACCAACAGTCCTGGCTCACTGGCAAGGTTCCAGGTGACTGGAAGCTGGCCAATGTGATGCCCATTCATGAAAAGTTTGGCAAGGAGGATCCTGTTACTTACAGGCCGGTTAGCCTGACGTCAGTATGCGGTAAGGTTATGGAACAGTTTATATTGAGTCTCATCACACAGAACTTACAGGATGGCCAGGGTATCAGACCCAGCAGGCATGGGTTTAGGAGGGGTAGGTCATGTTGGACCAACCTGATCTCCTTTTATGACCAAGTGACCTGCCTGGTGGGTGCAGGAAAGGCTATTGATGTTGTGTACCTGGATTTCAGCAAGGCCATTGACACTCTCTCCCACAGCATACTCCTGGAAAAGCTGGCAGTCCACAGCTGGGACAGGAGCCTTTGCTGGGTTAAGAACTGGCTGGATGGCCAGGCCCAGAGAGTGGTGGTGAATGGTACTGCATCCGGCTGGCAGCCAGTCACTAATGGTGTCCCTCATGGGGTCTGTGCTGGGGTCAGTTCCGTTCTATATTCTTATTGATGACATGGACTAATGTATTGAGTCTTTCATTAGTAAATTTGTGGATGACACTAAGCTGGGAGCGTGTGTGGGTCTGTTGGAAGGCAGGAGGGCTCTGCAGAGAGACTTGGAATGGTTGAATGGATGGGCAAAGTCCAATAGGATGAAGTTTAATAAATCCAAGTGCTGAGTCCTGCATTTTGGCACCTGCAAATAACCCCCTTCAGTGTTATAGGATGGGAATATTGTGGCTGGACAGTGCTCATGCGGAAAAAGACCTGGGGTACTGGTCTGCAGCCAGCTGAACAAGAGCCAGCAGTGTGCCCTGGTGGCCAAGAAAGCCAATGGCATCCTGGCCTATATCAGGAATAGTGGGGCCAGCCGGACCAGGGAGGTAATTTTCCCCTGTACTTGGCACTGGTGAGGCCGAATATTTAGTACTGTGTCCAGTTCTGGGCACCTCAGTTTAGGAAGGGCATTGAGGCACTTGAGCGCATCCAGAGGAGGGCAGCTAGGCTGGGGAGGGGCTTGGAACACAAGCCCTATGAGGAATGACTGAGGGAGCTGGGGTTGTTTAGCCTGGAGAAAAGGACACTCAGAGGTGACCATATCGCTCTCTTCAACTTCCTGAAATGTGGTTGTAGTCAGGTGGCGGTTGGTCATTTTCTCCAGGCAGCAACTGACAGAATCAGAGGACAGTCTCAAGCTGCATCAAGGGAAATATAGGTTGGATATTAGGAAAAAGTTGTTCATGGAAAGAGTGATAAAGTTCTGGAATGGCCTGCCCAAGGAGGTGGTGGAGTCACCATCCCTGGATGTGTTTAAAAAAAGACTGGATATGGCACTCGATGCCATGGTTTAGTTGAGGTGTTAGGGCATGGTCGATTGATCTTGAAGGTCTCTTCCAACCTAGTCATTCTATGAATTCTGCAAAAAAAGAGCCTTATGAGCTGATACCACATCTCATCTATTAAAAAGAAGAATAATATGATATCTGCTTTTTTCTGTAGGCTTTTTTTTTTGTCATTGGTAACCTTTTTGTCCCAGATTCAGAGCATCAGAGATGAGTCTTGAGGCTCAATTAGAAGTAAAAGCTACTCCAGTCCATTGTCCAGTGTCCAAGATGCTCAGGCACTGCTGACTAATGATTATCAAGAGGAAGAGGTAGTTGGACATAGTGCTGACCGTGACAAGACATATTTTCATTGCAACACTTCAAGTACCACTATTGCAAACTGAGCTACACATGAACAACTTAATTATTCATTGTTATAGAACAGTTTTTAATAATTTTTTTCTAAATTAATTATGTTACCCTTTATTTCTTGTCTCTAGATGATGCTTCTGTGACATGAACTATATTCTCTTTCTCACACTTATTTTCCATAAAAGAAACACATTTCTGAGACTGCCTGTTTTCTTAAGAGCCAGAAGCAGGGTGTTACATTAATAAACATATTTCATGTTTAATAAACATATTTCACAAATGATTGATTTCCTTTATAGGTCCTCCACTGAAGTACTGAAGATTCTTGGAAACCGTATTGATATACTAGGTCTTTTAAGGAGGGCAAGCCATTTTTATTTGCAAGCCATTATTAACCCATATATGTCATTACTGTATTCTGTGGGGTGACATTGAAAGGAAATGGACTGATGTAATCAATGAGTTTAGTGTGCGCTTGAAGTGTTGCTCATATGTAAAATGTGTAGCCTAGTTTGCAGAAGTGCTGTATACCTTTGTATTTCCCTATCATCATGGAGTGAGAGAGCAACATGTGTTTCATTAATTGAATTTAGTATCAAAATAGCACCAACAAAAATGTGCTTTTGTTGTGTTTGCATTTTTATAAACATGTATTATAGGTCCAGAATTTCTCTTGGTCTCACTGTCTTTCTAAAAATGGCAAATTTTCTTCCATTGAAGCATAGTTGTACTGAACTCATCTTACAGTTGTTCCTTTGAAATTTTAGTTCATTGGATACTGCTGCGCGGTGTTTACAATATTGGCATGTTAGTTTTTCTTATTCTCGTGATGGAACTGTATTCACAGTACCTTCTGATTTGTGGTCTTGACTCATCATTTAATCATCTGTGAATGTAGGAAGACCATCATACTAAGAGATATTTATGTGAACCTCACAACTGAACTCCAGAATTTGGGAATCCTGAAGGACAGGGACTCGGAAATAATTTAGGGAATATACCGAAGCTCAGAGGCATTTTAAACCACTTACAGTTTGTGAACCACTAGAGGAATTGCTTTTCTGAGAATGAAAATAGAGTTTTCATCTGTTTGGATTTTTTTCATAGTTTTTATTGACCTGCATAAAATTCTTACTTACCAGGTATATGGAAGGACAATGACTATGTCTAATGTGAATAATTGAGGTTCCCAAATGGAATAGGAGCTTCAACTCATAATTTAACAAGTCTCTGAATAGCTTTCAGAACTATTAAATATCTTAAACAAAAAGCAAACAAACAAACAGTCACAGGATAAAAGAAATACCGCCTCCAAAATAGAAAATTTCAAAGCACAAAAAGAATCCTGCCCCCAATTACCAATTCACTTAAAATTTTTAGAGTCTAAGGTTCTGTATTTGTGTTGTATTTGATGGAAATAGAGAAGCCTATGGACAAAGTACTATGAGGGAAAGTAAGTAAATAACGTGTGAAATATTTAATCTTCCTTTTCTCCAAAGAAGCAGGGAGAATGGAAAATAGAAAATACAATATTCTTTCCACATGCATTTGCGCATTTTGTTCTTGAAATTGATTAGAGTTTCTACTGTAAAAAGGGAAGACAAGACCCCTTCATGGCTAGATTGGTTGGATTTGTTATGTAATATGCTCTTGCAGGCATAAATAATCTAATTCAATAGTCTAAATCTATAGCTAGACTTCAATTCAACTAGTGCCATACTGGCATAAGAGATTAATGTTGTAGTTCAGCTAAAAGCATGTGAAATGGACCATGTTTACAACAGCATCTCAGAAAATAATGTAACTTGTGAACAATGAGAGTTCTGGCTTTAAAGTTTTTCATTGGCAAAACACCCTGATGTTAACAAAGTACTCTCTGATGGAATTCAACCTCATTTTAGTTCATTACAAAAGTAACGTTCCACATAAGATACAGTCTTGCAAATATAAACAAATGCGAACATTTTTACAAGCAATTTCACTTCGTGCTGAAGTCACAATAGTCCCATATTTGTTCACAAAGTAAAGGTGCATTTTTCTTCAGCTTCTTTAGTTCTACTGCTGTGAAACTCCTTTTCAAAATTGTAATAACATGTAATTTACAAATGCTGGTTTTGGCTGAATTTTGGGGTGATTATTTGTTTTATGGCCAGGCTCAGCTGATCCATGATAAAAACACTGCCTCACGCTCTGCTCCAGCAGTTGAAGCAAGTGTAGCTGCTACTGTGCCAGAGAAAGTGCAAATGACCTGGACTAAAGAAAAGTTTGTAGCAGAAAAGCATAAAAATAAGGATTCCAATGTTTCTGGCTTTAAAGATATTTTCAACATGAAGCCGTAAGTATGCATGTGGTATTTGGAGCTTTTTATTTCATTGCTTGTATTTTCATTGGGGGTGGGGGGGGACAGGTTCTAGTTTGTTCTTTTATCTGGGATTTTTTTTTTGAGAGATTCTGCTTTATTTAAAATTGAATACAAAAATGAGCTTTTCATGACTTAAATTACATCCTTACAAAAATAGCATAGACTTGGGTGGAATGACTGTAAAGAGTAATTCACAAGAACGTTGTGAGTGAGGCTTAAATATGACAGCCTTTAAGCTGTTAACTCAACTTCTGGATTGTACCAGAAAGCGTATATGTTAAAAGGCTTAATGATAACTTTTTTTTTCCTGTGGGTGAAAAATTAATGTATATGTCCCTGGATTTTATTGTGTTTGGTATTAGAGGGAGTTCCAAAGAAGCAGACGGTCTTTCAAGACATTTAGCTTATGTTTTTGATTTTAGGTGCATGATTTTGGTTGTGGGGGGTGTTTTGTTGGGAAGAGAGGGGGTGGGGTATTTTTGTTTGTTTGTTTGTTTGTTTGTTTGAATGGATATTCAGCCCTCATCCTGTAAATTAAAGAAATATAAAACTTGTGTAAATATATATGTATTGCTATATTAAGTATTTCTTGTTTAAATATTCCTTAATGTCTTTTTCTTAAATAGATAAGAGCTACTCCCTGTGTCAAACCAATGTAACAGACACAAAAACAGAGGGAAATCAGCTTGTTTGTTTCCACATGTTGAGATTTTAAGCACTCACATGCACCTTTTCTTAGTTCTGGAAGACTGCACTTAGAAGCATAGCTTAAATTATTTTCTGCACATGACCAAACCAAAACTGTGGATGTCAAGGGAAATCTTAATATCTAAATGAAACACATCTTAAGTCTAGGACTTGAAGGCAATACAGTTAGAAAGCATATTTAAAATTAGTACCTAAAGTCCTAAGTCCTGAATTTGCTTTGAGCTCTTTAGAAACAGCTTTCCTTCTGCACATTCCAAAAATTCTTGTGCTCATGCTCTAAAGCATTGTCCTAGGCTGCATTATACTCTAATTGTTAGGGGGTTTAAAAATTTATATCTTTGAAACATTTCTTATTACTGCTTTAGAATTGTGCAAAACACTCATTTCAGATATTATTATTTTAAGACTACTCTGTGTAGTTGGGTAAAAATTACAGTTCAAACTTGGTGTGCCTGTACAGTTTATTAATATTGTTGACTTTAAAATGTACCTGATGGCATAATTTTTTTTCTATGCATTTGCTTCCTTTTCACATAGAGAATGGGAAAATCTGTAAGTCTAAATTTCACTTCACCTAAACAACATAGGCTGGATTCTCTGGTTCTTGTAATCTTGTACATTGTATGCATGCTTCTAAATTGTAATTTGCAATGCATGTATTCTTTTGTTACTTGTTTAATATACTGTAATTTAGCACGTCACTGAAAAAATATTGTGACTTGTTAATGTTCTCTTAAGTATGATCAACTTTCTATTCAAGGTAAGTCACAAAACATGTGTTATAGTTTCTTTAAGAATATAAAAGTCGACAGTACTTCTCTGCACCAGCATAATATTTAGTGTTCTAATTAACTACATTAAAAAATGAATATATTTTTTTCTGGAAGAATAGCCTCCCATTGTGCTATAACTATTTGGACAATAGGGAATATTTGTTTACAAAGGGAGCTTTCATGTTTCATCAAAAGTCAGTTCTTGCCTGCCTTCTACCAACCCATGCATGTGTAGAAATAACATAAGTTCAGACATACATTGGGTATGACAGCACACAAAGATGGAATACTACATTTCTTGAGTGGAACTCAGTTGACTGCTCTGCTTTTTTTCAGGTCAACATTTTCTTAATTTTATCTGCTTAACAAATTGAGCTTCTTCTAAAAATTTTGGAAGTTTACTTTGTCTACTATGTATGATTTCATTTCTACCAGTGCTTGAAGGATAAGTGATGTTGACCTCAGTTAACATTTTACACACCATGAGCCTTTATTTCAGTGCTGAATATTTGCCCATTCTGTCACAAAGTTACACCCTGCATTTTATTTTTAGTTTAACAATGTTTCAGTTTCAGTATTTATGCATCTCAGGTATACAGTCTTGTCTCTCTTCATAGTTCTTTTTGGTCTTCTCAAAATGCAGTTTTGCTTCCAAAAAAATGGATCTCCAAGCTGTCCTTTGTTCCATATATAGTTTTTGTACAGTTGGTTCTTAGGATAGCTGGCCACCATGACAGAAAATCCTCCATGAGGGGCTGATAAACTCAGAAATATCATTCTCTTATAGGGCGAAGATGGGAGGTGGCAGAGCATGAAGAGTCACTTTAATTGATAGGGCTGGTTTCCACTGGCCGCTAAATTTCAGGCCAAATGCTTTTCAACTATTTTATTTGAAAAAAAAAACAAACCAAAAAAACCCCGAACAAAAACTACCCCTACTTTTAGGCAGCAGATCTTTTAGATAAATGGACTAAGATAGAGTTTTAATATTTTGGTCACACTGTAGCATATTGCTCATTTCCAGCCTTGGCTTACTCTACACACATAGCTGTTTCTCGGGAACCATAAGGAAACTGTTCTTTTGTTCTGAAAAACCACTGAACCATACAAAAGAGATACTAAAATAAGGACATTTTAAAATCCTAGCAGTTTTTTGTTCTTGCGCACAGATCTACAACAATTATATCTGTAGATGAAACAAGGAAAATACTAGGTAATATTGGCAATGTAAAGGGATAAGCTCAATTTCAGTTCACTGCTTACTGCTGTACTGTTACAGCATAAGAAGTTAGCAATTTTTTTCAAATTTCTATCGTGTTTATGAATTTTCTTCACTAACTTGTAGAATTTTGTAATTCTTCCAAAGGAGCATGAGTAAAATCTTTTTACCGTACAACATAAATACCGTGATCTTTCCATTGCATTCCTGTAATTTCATTGTTTGTAAATTATTAAATCCAATTACTTTTTTATGTAAGTCAATAAACGAGATTCTTAGTGGCTCTTGTCTGACCTGTAATATCTGTTGAAACCAAGTTTTTGATTTATCTTAGTAAAAGATAATTGACAACTGGAAGATTTATGCATTTTGACAATTTACTTAGAACTGCTTGAATTTCAGAGTTAAATGTTATTGTCAAATGTATTGCATTTTATTTATTTTTAATAATTTATTTATTTTTAATTGATTTTGAATTTAAATATTTTGAATATTTAGAATCCATGAAAATAGCTTGGTTTGCGTGCTTAAAATTTCAAATAAATATTGTATGATTCAATTACATAAGTTTTATAACAATGCTTAAAAATGTTTCTTTGCATGCTAGGAATCAGTCAAATGTGAGAAGAATGCACACTGCTGTGAAGCTCAATGGAGTAGTACTTAATAAATCACAGCGTGCTCAGCTAGTTCTCCTGAATATGCCTGGACCTCCTAAAAACAGAAAAGGGGATGAAAACTGTATCCTCTACTGTATTGATTCCATTTTCTTGAAATTCATTTTTGTGGTTCTGCAATTACCTGTTGGGATAGCCATTACTAAGTATGGTAAACATAAGTCTGCTTATAAGAAAATGACATAAAGAGAGTTAAAAAATAAAAGAGAAAAAGTCTTGATGGGGGCGTGGTTTATTGATATAAAGGATTTCTTAACTTTGAACTAATTTTAAAATTGCCTGTTCTTATCTTCTTTTGTAGGTGAGTAGGGCAAAACTAGGAATTTCCCCCAAGTTAGGTCTTACTTCCACTTGAATAACTGGGTAACAGGACAGTAAAGAGTGACACAGAAAAACTCTTTGATGAAATTGTTGAACTCTATTTTTGCATTATATGTCAGACTTTTTGAGAAATTACTAGATACTTTGTTTCTCTTCTGAATAAATTCCTTGACCAAATGGTATTTCAGACATGGAATTTCTGGAAGTTCTGACAGAAGGTCTAGATAGAGTTCTCCTAGTCCGAGGCAGTGGACGTGAAGTGATCACCATTTATTCTTAATCTGTTTGCGTATGTAACAGATAAAAAACGTATGTTTTTCAAACACAACACACCCCCACCATAAGAAAACAAAGCTTTTTGCCATAATTTGAGCAGCTTCATTGTCTTCTAGTGCCATGAAAATTAGCTGCAAGCTGAATCTTCTGATGATGTGTTTTTTCCTAGTAAGATGTTCTGTTTAAATATTTTAAGCATATTTATGTAGAAAATCAATAAATGGTGAATTAATAAAGGGTGAATTGCTTAGCATATTTATATGAAGCATATTCTGACACTTCTTAAGCTGTGGTGAAACAAAAAAAAATTGGTAATGCAATCATATTTTTAAAAATATAGAAATGTCAGCAACTTTTGATTTTTTAATCTTTGTTTTGCATCTAAATAAAAGGGAAGGGTTTTAGAAAAGGTTGTCTTTTTTTCTTACTTAATGCTTCTATGTTGCTTCTTTTGGAATTAGTCATGATTCAGGAGTCTTCCTTCAGAGATGCATACAGCCAGTCAAATTTGTTTATGATGTGCATTAAGTGTTTCCTAGAAGTTCGTTATTTGCCATACCTGTTAAAAATAACATTTCTGTATTTAAAATACTTAGGTAGCTGAAACCTCCAGATGATAGCAAACTGACAAGCTGTGTGAGTTCTTTTCTATAAGGTAGTGGCAGTTACTGTTATTTTACATGATTATACCAATAATGAAACATGAGAGCATCCAACTTATAGGAAGGCTATGGTGCAGGAACTCATCCTGGTTCCAAATATAATTCAACAGTTGATAAACCACAACAAGATGGGTAATGAAATGCAGTCTCTTGTTTTTAAATATGTATATTTTGAAAATGTTGTATGTATGTGCTGCTGTTTGAAATAAAATCTGCTTTTCTGAACTGAACAAGCTCCTAAGTGTTTTTCATTTGATATTGTTGAGGAGTTTAGTGTAGGTGCTCAATAGAAACCTTTTGCTCCTGTTAAAATTCTGTTCCTTTTTAGGCAGTCTCTAGTTTTGTAAACATTGTTTAAGACCTAAAGTGCATCAGAAGATTGTTCTGCTCTAAAAAGAATAGGTCTGTTTAAGCATATAAACCACTAATTTATTTTTTTCTTTTTTTTTATTACAATCAAGATGTCTGTTGCTAAGACTAGAGCAAGACTGATGCAGTGCCCAGGTCCCTGACTAGGCTCAAGGCCAGTGTTTTTATCATAATAGTCAGGTGAAGACGAAGCTATAAACAGCAAAAGCTGAAAGCAGCCATTACCTGTCCCTGTAGTTTGATGCACAGGAACAAAGGGAATAAAAAGGTAATCAGGTGGCCCAGTGAACTCCTGATGAGTCAAAAAGCACTTGGAAAGGCATGCTGCACACCACAATGTCCCCGTATACCACTGGGTGTGACTGCAGCTGTATTCCTCAAGTTAGGAATAGGTTTATGCACAGGCACTCAGAGGTACCTTGAGGGCACACCAAAGACACTCCACGGGCTCTTAGGTACAATGAAAGGCACATGGAGGTCCTGTGGACAGACAAGGTTCTAGATTTGCACAGTATATCAACTGAATAAAAAAACATTCTCAGGCCAGTGAGGAGAAGAAAAACATCAGCAGATGCCCCTACTGTACTCCAGATGGCTCTAAGCTTTTCATGGGACATAATAAAAGGTCTTCCATGGCCTGTGGTGCAGGGCCATATGCAGACATTTATAGAACTGACGTGGGGTGGGTTGGAGACAGACACACTGTTGGAATCCAGGACATCCCTCTGGCTGTCATGGATGGCTCAAGCCCCTGGCAGGGGGCTCAGAGGCCTTGGCACAGACCCCAAGACCCCTGTGCCTTTGATTTCAACCCATGGAGAAAATTACCAATCTTATATGAGGATTTACAAGCCACGAAAGTTTAAGTAGAATGATAATTAGTTTGCCATAGTCTAGAAAAGTAGAATTTTAAGGTTTATAGAATCTACTCTATAGGTTTGAGGGTCAAGATGGAGGAATTTGGGCGTGTCCTGTCCGTCTTTCTCCTTCTTAGCCTCTGTCTTCTGGGTGATGGTGGCACTTTTGGATTGCTTTAGAGTAGAGACAGATTATGTAACATAGGTGATAGGTATTGGAAAATAACTGTAAATAAAAGTACACGTAGTTTATAGTATAAAAAGACAACACTGTCTTGAAGGCGGGCAGTGTGCCTCAGGCTAGCCTGCTGAACAGATCATGGCGGGTCAGGAAAAGAATGTACTAGATAGGAGAAAATAAATTTTGGAAACTGCAGACGAAGAGTCCTGACTCCTTCGGCTGCCGGGCTAGGAAAAAAGAGACTCTCTAACACATATTGGGGTCATCTCAACCTCCCGGGACCCTGACAACATACAACACAACACCGGTGGGTCATCAGCAAACAGCAATGAGTTTAATATGGCTGCCCCTTTTATAGGGGCTTTGGATTTCCCAGGCTCAGATAGGATTACTTCTGTCTGCCCAGCTCTCTGGCCAGTGGCGTATCAGCATCTAAGCTACAACAGGGTTGGCTGAGGTCTTTGCTTGGGTTTGAATCCAACCTATCTGTGCCTTATCCAAGGATTTGTTTTCTCCTAGGTTGGTTGAGTTTAGGGGGCAGCTTCAGATCAACTGCAGATAGCTCATAGTAAAAAAAATTATAAAAATTTAGTTCAGACAGACTTTCAGAGGTATCTGGGACCTACCAAAAGCTCTATGAGTTCCCTTAGATGCAAGGCAAGACTGACAGAGGTTTCTGTAAGCATACCAAAAGACATTTCATAAGCTTGTGGAAGTGGTAGAGAACAAACCTTCAAGCTCAAAAGTACAAAACATCAACTTAGACAGGAAGCTTTTGAAGATCCAACAGCAGATAGGCTTCTGAGACTCTTATACGTGCTTGTGTGTTACAGGGACCACCCTTGCTGTGATGGAGGAGGATGTACGAACACTTACATGCCGGCTTCATTTTTTTGAGATTTGCTTTTAGACGCACAATATTAAGAATTATGGGCTATGAGTTATCAAACACTATGATTTAAAGTGGTGGATAGGTGGGATAGTCATATGCAAGACTAGTCAGGGCAAAATGCCATTGAGGCCTTATTTCTGGTGATAGTGTATTATATTTCCTAATGATCTCATAAGAAAGAGCTACAGGACAATTTTGCACCTGTTCTCACCTGCAAATCTCTCCTGCAACCTTTAAATATGTCAAGAAGTGAGGTAAGAAACCATTAACTTATGGCAGTAAACACAGATCACGGATACTATCGGCGATGATGAGGAAGACAGGGAGACTGTGAGATGGTCAAAAGAATCCAAATTTATTGTGGACTACATTGCTTATACACTATTTTAGGAAGACTAGTAATGTTTTATTACAATAATTGGGTTAATCATCACATAAACAAACTTATACATTTTACATCTCTTGCTTGCAGAAGTTTTGATGTAGTTTTCTTTTCCAATAAGTGAGTCTGATTTAATCTTCTTGCAATCTTCAAAGCTGTTTGTTCTTGCCAAGGCATCTTGATTATCAAATCTCTTATGATACCCAGGTCCAAAGTCCATCATCTGTCTTGTGTGTCCCAATATCTCCCTCTTCTGTTTTCAACCAAAACCACTCCTTTAATGGCCGTATTAATTAATCTCTGCATACATTGAAACAAGCAAGATATCATGATTAATACAATTATTATCAAAAAATCATCACATACCCATCTTAAAAAGAATCTTTCAGCTAAAAACCTTAGCCACTAAAGGCTCAGGCTTTGTTGCGACATGTCCTCAACTAGCCTCTGTGAGCAACCTGCACTCCCAGAGCCTGGAGCACGCTTGCTTAAACTGCTGATGAATGAGATGAGAGATGGGTCTTTGTGTGGAACTCAAACACAGTTTATTGCGATCAAGAGGGTCCAGGGACAGAGACAAAATGGGGATGAGGACACCGGGTTTTATAATGGGGAAAAGGGGCGGATCTGAGCGTCAAGGACCAATGGGAACTGAGCACAAGTGTGACAGAGGAGGGGCAGCCAGTTGCAGAACCAATGAGGTAATAGGGACGGAGCATTGCAGTACACCAGGACCAATAGGAGACAAGAAAAGGGAGAACATTCTAGGGGGAGTACAAGGAAAAAATGGCAGTTGAACTGGGTGATACCAATAAAACCTCTTGCATTATCATAACCCTGCAAATGCTTATGGGTGAGACCATTGTGTTTAGAGGGGTGTTTCTCTGGTCACCTTTGCCCTGAGGTGCGGGTGGCCTCCTCGAGGCTTTCCCGGACCAGTGCTGTCAGGGCACCCGCATAAACGGGGATGACTCCCTCAGCTCACCTTCCATCCGAGCCCGGATAGTGTAATGTAGATCTCACCCAATAAGCAGGAGGACTCTCCACGTTGCTAATTCCAGAGCGGTTTATTGTGGGGAAGGTAAAGGAGAAGGATCCAGAAAGGTGCACAACCAAATGCTGGAGGGAGGCCAGAGGTGGAGAGCCCGGAGCAAAGGGGAATACTGTATTTAACAGGGGGAAGGGAGGAGGGATGAGGGTACTGAGGGTCCAGTCAGGTAGGGGCTCAGGGGAGGAGTTGGAGGGAAAGGATAGGGCTTGAACCAATGGAACATACATGTGGGAGGGATCAACAACGGAGGACCAATGGGGGAGCAAACAGCATGGTACATTCTGGAATTGGGGAGTGATCAGGGTTTAACAGACAGTTGTAGATTAACATAACTAAGCATAGAATCATGGGAGTCTGCCACACTGCCTCTCCCTTTCTTAAATAGTTGTTGTCTCCCAGGGTAGTCAGCCTTCCTCCCCGACTCCCACACTGAGGTATTATGGTTCCAATGTTAGGCCCCTGGGCCTCCACAACTCCCCACTTCTTGTTTTCTAAAAAGAGGGCTTCACCATAGACATTTGCAGGCATTTAGCAAAAATTGATAAAATGACCAACATAATGAATACAATAAAAAACATCCACAAAACAGTCTTGACCAAAGATGAAAGCCAGCCTTTCATTCCCTAGTCTTTGAAAAGTCCAGTGAGCCAGTCGTTGCCTTCCTTCTGGATCTTGTTTATTTGATCTTTTAGCAGCTGGATGCTCTGGTATGCTCACTGTGTGACAACAGGTTGCAACAACACGTACCTTCAAATGCCTGACAGCATGGCCATGGGCAAGAAATTGTGGCTTGGCTGTGGAACCATCCAGCTGAAGGCAGGTGACATAGTGAGGAGCATACAGATTCCTGCTGCAGCAGCAACAAACTATGGCATCCTTTGACTTCAGCTAATTTAGTATCTGGAGGCTTGGGTGGCCTAAAAATAAACAGATAAAGAGATTAGGAGGTGAGACTTAAATTCTGGTCCCACTAGACTTTCTCTTCTCTAAGCCAAGGGTTTGAACACAGCTTATTAGAAGAAACATATATCAATGCTAAAATACAGTTTTTACAAATTTAGTCATATATCCTGGTTAGTGGTGTCTGAGCTATCTTGGTCTTGGTCTGTGTGGTCAATGCTGCTTAGGAGATCTTCTGTCCTTCTCCTTCTTCTTTTCCAGGCTGCTGCTTTGTCTCTTAGGCTTTCATTTTGATCTTCTGATGGTCGCTCTGGTGTTTGCCTTACTGTTCCCAGAAACAGTTTTGGGATTTTTTTTGCTATCCGTCTTGGGCCTGCTGCTGTAGAGACACAAGCATATCCTCTCCCCCAAGTTATTAATCGGAAAGGGCCCAAAATTTGTTTAGATTCAGGGTCTTTGATCAACACAGGTGGCTTTTCTTTTATTTGGGCTGCAGTCAAATTAGTAAAACACCTGATGATTGGGTGCGGCTTCTCCTCGCCACCACGAGGTGGGGAATCCGGCTAGCTCGCCCCTTCGTGGCGGTGGGAGCCACACGAGAGGCCGCCCCAAAACCTCCCCTGAGGCTTCAGTGGCGGTTAGGGCAGCTGCGTGGGTATAGCTGCAGAAAAAAAAGCCACTAGAAACCCGAGATAAAGAAAACCAGGAGCCGGGCACTCCGTCGAGGTATTCCAAAGAGTTTTAATCTCCTTGAAGGGACAAGACGAAGTGGACCACACCCAAGACTCAGCAAGATCTTATCAAACCTCTGACTCAGGGAGGTGGGTACAACAGCCAGTGGGTAGTTACAACAGGGATAACGATATGTTTAACTGAACCAATAGGGAAAACATAGGAGTGGGAGAAAATTCACATAACAAATCATACACAGGGGATAAAATGACTGACACAGAAACCTCAAGAACAAGCTGGGCAGGGAAAACTTAATTGACATGAAGGAGGGCAGGACAACTGGGAATGACTTAGCAGAAACGGGGGGAAAGGGGGGGCGGTGAGCAGGTTGATGGACACCCTGAGTGGCGGGAAACCCTGGACAAAAACCACTATAAGGGGAAGGGACAGGGGTAACATGGGGCAAACCATAACTTTTACAACTCTCTCAAAATACAACAGCGAGAGAGGCAAAATCAAACAAAACACACACCACTACAATTGGGGGAGTTGGCTCCATAAGTTGTTCTCAGTTGTTCAAAAAGGTTGAACACATAAGGGGCCTTCGCCAGTCTCTCAGTGGGAGATAATATCTGGACTCCTCCTCTCTGTTGATCAAGGATCCTTTTGATGGAATGGTGGGCCTTCTATACTATGGACAGTCCTGTTGTGCAATGTGGTATGCCTGTGACATGCTTTATACCCCACTGGTCAGAAAATTGTTGGAATCGGTACAAGGTATAAGCAGGACCATTATCAGTTTTAATTTCCTGTGGAACTCCTAAGGTGGAAAAGGCTAAAAAGTAATGTTTTATAGCATCTTGATTTTTCACCAGCATGGGCAGAGGCAAAAAACTGCACCGCAAGAGGTGTTAATTGAGACAAGGATGTATTTTAGTCTCCCAAAAGGGGCATAATGTGCGAATTCTGACTGCCAGATCTGGAGACTGTAGTCCTCTTGGATTGACTCCAGCTCTGATAGAAGGAAGGGCATGTTCCTGATAATTTGGGCAGGTGGCTACAATGGATCTTGCCTGGTCTCAGGTCATTTTAAACATCCTGACCAATGCAGGAACATTTTGATTATAGAATTGGTGTCTGATCCTAGCCTGTTCAAACATATTAGGTCGGCTGTTTTGGACGACCATCGATAGGGCATCTGCTCTAGCATTCCCTTCTGTTATAAATCCAAGAAGGGTGATATGAGACCTCGTGTGCATGATATAGTGTGGGTGTTGTCTGTGGGACAAAAGATAAATTAAATGAGAAAGCAAATCATATAGTTGGGGGTTAGAAACGTCTTTTAAAATCAAATTTTCAGCCCACTGCACTATGCTATAGACGTATGCCGAATCAGTGATCAAATTGTTAGGTTATTTGAATTTGGAGAAGGCCCTAACAACTGCAGCCAATTCATCTATTTGGGGAGACCCCTGAATGAATTCAATATCTGAGTCCCAGTGTTGGATTGTGAGATCTTTCTATGTAAAGGCAGATTTGTGTGAGCTCCCGGAGCCATCTGTGAAAACGGTTAGGGTCTTTAATGGTGTTTGGCTTTTTAAAGGTTTGGGACTAAATTGAGACCCGAAATAAAGTTTGTGTTTTGGAAAATGACTAGAAATTTGTCCCGAGTAGCTATGTAAGATGTATTGCAGCAGTTCAGATGTTTGAAGTAGCCAATTGAGGTGCTCTTGAGTGAGAGGTAAGTATATATTTGCAAGGTCTGTTCCTGCAAGGGAACACAGACATGCTCTAGCTTTCTTGATTAGTTGTGCAATAACTTCTTGTGGGGTTGTTATCGTTTTGTTATGTTGGTATCATCTGAAAATCCATTCAGTTATTATCAGGGAATCTGAGATAGTTGAGTCCCACTGAAACAATAATGCATGGAATTTTGGACTTACACCAAGGATTGCCAGGGAGAAAGGTAAATTAGGGTGGTATCTCTGTGCCTGTTTAGTTTTAATCGCCTGGGCTACCTTTTGTACAGCTGCTTCAGCCCCTGGTGTCAATGATCACTGGGAATTAAGTTCTTCACTGCCTTTAAGGAGCAGGAACAGTGGCACGAGATCTTTTGTGGTGTTTCCCAGCAGTGAACGTACCCAATTGATGCTTCTGCAGAGTTGGTGGAGTTCTTGCAGAGTCTCTGGGTTGTCTATGATTTGCAGTGGTGGGGGTAGGATAGTTCTCTCTGCGATTTTTAGGTCAAGGTACTTCCAGGAGGCTGTCTTTCAGACTTTATCTTCTCCAATTTCAAAACCTTTCTCCTGTACCGTAGTGATGACATCTTGTACTGCAATGTCCAAAATAATTTGAGCTTCTGCACAAACGAATATATCGTCCAAGTAATGAAAAATGATAGCATTAGGATGTCTTTTCTGGATGGACGAGAGAATTTGGGCTACAAACCATTGACAAATAGTTGGGCTGTTCTTCATGCCTTGAGGCAATACAGCCCACTGGTACTTCTGTAAAGGTGCTTGTTGGTTTAAAGAGTGGACGGAAAAGGCAAACTGGGGAGCATCATTGGGGTGCAAGGGGATGTTTAAAAAGCAGTCTTTTAGATCTATAACAACTATCTGCCAATCTCGAGATATCATGGAGGCTGAGGGCAGGCGGGGCTGGAGGAGACCCATGTCCTTGATGACCTAATTAATTTTCCTGAAGGTCCTGCAGGAGCCACCACTTTTCTTTGCCTGGCTTTTGTATGACAAAGGCAGACGTATTCCATGGGCTAGTAGATGGTACAATGTGGCCCATAGACAGCTCCTCCTGCATGAGGGACTGCAGCGCCTTTAACTTGCTGCCTGGGAGGGGCCACTGATCCACCCATATGGGGTCATTGGTCTTCCAGGTTAACTTAAGGGTGGCATGCTGCTCAGTGGCCCCAGCTAGAAATCCTGAGGTGTTGATAAGATCTCTAGCCTTGTCTCCCACTGGGAAAAGAGGTCCCTTCCCCAAAGCGTGATTGGTGCCTGGGTGACAAATGGTCTTACTGCAGTGACTCTGCCTTCAGGACCTTACACACAGATGACACCTTGACTACAAAAGTTGGTAGTGGCTCCCCCAATGCCGGAAATTACCCCAGCAGCTGCAACCAGGGGCCATTCTTTTGGCCAATCAGAGTGGAAATTATGGTGACATCAGCTCCTAAGCCTAATAGTCCTGAAAAACGTATCTTTCTCCCTTTGCATGACAAAGCACACTTTAAAACGGGTCTGTTTCAGCCTAAAATCTGTGCCCACATCACCACTGGATTGTGGGAACTCAGGATATTCCTCTAGCTGCTTTGGATGGGCTGAGCCGCAGGCAGGGGGCTCAGAGGGCTTGGCATAGAGCCCAAGACCCTTTTGCCTTCGATCTCGAGCCATGGAGAAAATTACCAACTTTAAATGAAGATTTACAAACCAGGAAAAGTTAAGTAGAATTATTATCTTATCACAGGGTAGAAAAATAGAATGTTAAGATTTTTATTATAAGGATACAGGGGGGTCAAGATGGAGGAATCTGGGCATGTACTGTCCTTCTTTCTTCTTCTTCTTCTTCCTGGCCTCCATCTTCTTGGTGATGGTGGCACTTTTGGATTGGTTTAGAGTAGAAACTGACTGTTTAACATAGGTGATAGGTATTGGGAATTAACTGTAAATAAAGTAGACGTAGTTTATAGTATAAAAAGACACCACCCTCACAGCAGGCAGTGTGCCTTGGGCTGACCTGCTGAATGCATCTCTGCTGGTCAGGGAGAACATGTTATAGATAAGAGAAAATAAACAACCTTGAGGACAAAAGCCAGGGAACTCCAACTCTTTCTTCGACCATCTGGCTGTGAAAAGGGACTCTTGGGAGCATCCGAATCAGGGGAATCCCGGGACTGGATCAGCTGCTGTGTTGATCATGTCCGGTAGGAGGTAGGCTTGGGCTGTAACTAGTTCTTTTGGAATGAAAAGGGGAGGGTCTAAGCTTAGAGCCTGGACAGTTATCTCCAGCAAAGATGTCAAGGTGACTACCTCCGTTAGTATAGTGACTCTCTCCATCACTTCCCTGGTGTCACTTAAAACCAAATGTCTCTGGGCCGTTCTTCAGGCCCATATATGCCTGTTGGAATATGGTGAAAATAAACATCATTGATTTGAATTGAAAAGGCGCTTACCAGCTGCCTTTAGGTTATGGGGCAGACCTGTCATTCGTCGAGTTTTTCTTCTATGGTGATTGTGCCCTCCTGATGCATCTGAGAAGGTTGATGCACTGGTTTTCCATGATGGTTGGAAGAGTAGGGTGGAATGGCCCTGCATTTGGTGTCATCGCTCAGAGCCTTTCCGTGCCCTGGAGTTTCCTGAAGGCCACCAGTTTTGCTGGCATTGGAAAGCATGTCGACAAGGGGGCAGTGGGGACAGTGGTTGTGACACCTAGAAGGTACCTGGTAATAGCCTTTATTTTTACAGTTCTGTTGAAAGAGTCCCATCTCTCCACATTTAAAGCAAGGTCCTTTTCCATGTGTACATTGGGGAATAACTTGGGAAGCTACTACCGCCTCTACTACACCCTGACTGGTAGCCTTTGCTAGGCTGGCATCACAGTGTAAGGATGCCCTAAGGGTGCATGCCTTGACCATTTGTGCAATGGTAGGTTTTGGGTCAAGGGACAGAGAGCGTAAAATATCTTTACGGGTGTTGTTAGCATTTGTTTCAGCAAATTTAGTAAGCAGTTCCTTCCTGGCTTTTGGATGTTCAACTTGCTTCTCTATTGCTTGTGTAAGGCAGTCAATAAATTTTACAAAGGATTCCCCAGGTCCCTGCCAAATGTCTGTGAAATCTAGAGTAGATGTTGTTCCATCGAGTGTCTGCATGACAGCTGTCTTTGCAGCACCTTTTATCTCTTCTAACACAGCTTAGGGGAGGTCTGTTGCTGGATCCTCAGGTTTAGTGAAATCTCCCTCCCTGGCCAGATGGTCTAGTGTTAAGTGTGCCCACCCGTCTTCTCTAGCATAGTCTTTTAATAGTTGTTGTAGTAATTTCTTTCCATATTCCTTCCCCCAAAATAAATTCAGTGGGAGAAAGTAGGATGTGCATAAACTGGCATGGATCATGAGGCACCATAACATGTGCAGTGAAGATGGCATTTAACAAATTATTAAAATACGGCAAGCCCCTCCCACGGTCTTTTGCTGCTTTACAAAGATCTTTCATCTCCTTATGTGTGATAGCTTCCCATCGGGGGTTAGCCCCCACTCCAGTACTGCACAAGTGCTGCTTGTATTTTTGCTACTAATTCCCAGTCCCCCTCTTCAACTGCTAGCTTCCACATCCTCTGCCAAGAATCCTCAGGCTCATCCTCAAGGTCAGATGAACCTTCACTCTCCTCTTCAGAAGAGGGAATTTTGTCTTTGGCAGAAGAGCGGGGCCTTTGGGTGACTGGCAAGGCCCATTGTGGTGGGCCTTTGGTAGCCAAGATGGCTACCTTCCAGTTAACCCTCACACTTCTGGTTCCAATAGTATGGGATCCGGAAGGGGTTGAGTTGGAAGGGGTAGGGCCAGTGGAAGTAGGCAAGGAAGTGGTGGATCCCGACCCAGGGGCAGTACCTGACACAGAGGTGAAGTGCAGCATGGTGAGGGGACCTAGTGAGAGAGCCGGGTTTAGGAGGGAGCTTGACACGATGTCCCCCTGCAGGGGATGGAGGCCATTTTGTGAGGGGACACCACTTTGTAAGCTATCAAAGGGGGATACAGGGAGGAGAGGTACTGGAGAATGGGTTAGGGTAGAATCCAGGTCTGTGTGATAGGTACAGACCTGGGTAGGGGATAGAGAAGGAGGGGAGATGACAGATGGCAGGTGGCTTGTCTGTGCTTTGCAGCAGTTTCCATCTCTCATCCTAATCTTGGGGTCAGTGGGTTCAGGAATGAGGGAGGTGGAGCACAAAAACTGGGGTTGAATATTAGAACTTTTAACCCTTGAGAAAACTCCATAAATCATATGAAAAATTGGGTAAAATTTTGCAATTCTTATCGTTCCCTGAGTTTGCAAAAAATAGAGTCTTTCCCTAACTAAGTCCCAGAATGCTACATGATGAACTGAATCAACAGAAATGCCTGGGAACTCCTTAAACAGCCAGTGATCTTTAAAAACATTTCAGATGACAGCCACACGGCGGGGCATTACTATATTTAGAATGGCTGCCAGGAGTAAAATTGCACCAAAAGGTTTGATTCTTATATACAGGGTGAAACATCCTAAGCTTTAGAATTATTTCTTCCTGTGTATTTAAGAAAAAAATCCAGTTTCACAGAACCCAGGGGCTCTAATTCTTGGGGTTCTGAGGGTGTTTCAGGAGGGTAAGGGGTCAAATTTGATTTGATTTGATTCAATTTCAAAACTTTTAGTGTAAATATTCGTGTAAAGTTTTGGAGGAGCTATACTCCCCCCTACTTTTTTGGTTTTTAATAACATGTGTTTCTCATTATGAAGATGAAGGCCACATAAAAGCAAAACACTAAAACCAATAAACTTACACTAAGTAAAAATAAATTAGATAATATATACAATTAGTAGTATGATGCCTCGCCTTAGTTGCAGGACGGGCAGGCGAATATAGAAGCCGGATAGCTCCAACCCCCCACTCCCTTCAGCAAGCATCAAGAGTAGCCATGCCCCCACCTCTGCCCTCGGCAGGCAAAAGGGGTGATGGTTTGGCCAGGCTCAGCGGGGTCAGGGCCAGTCGATATGACCAATGTCTGTGGACCTGCACCTGAGATAGAGATAAAGAAAATTAGGGAGGGCTTTCTTATGTGGTTTTCCAAGCTGTTTTATTTCCCGCGCCAGGAGCGGGGCCTCGCTGACCCGGCTGGTATTGCCAGGCAACCCCACTGCAAGGGGGATGCCCTGCACGCGATCTGTAATAGTTGCAGACGCTGGGAGCAGCGGGAAGTGGCAGGAGCAGTCCGGGGCAGCACGGCACGGTCCGGGGGGGTTGCGGGGCAGAGCTGAGCAGTGATCTGGTGTCAGGGTGGTGGCAGGAGGTCACTACTGCCTGCTCGGATCACTTCCCACCCTGCCGGGACCATGGAAGAGTGGGATGAGCGGGTTCCAGCTGTCCGAGAGGGCGCTGGGGTGGAGCGGAGGCATGCACCTGCTGGAGAAGCAGCGGGAGCCCAGCAGGAGCAGTGGGTAGGCGCCACACGACCTGGCGCAGCTTGTTGGGATGGAGGCAGAGTGGGGCAGACCAGCTCTGGCGTTGGTGCGGTGACAGAGCAGACTGCGGCAGGGCGGCGCCAGTTGTGTCTGGAGATGGTGTGGGGCAGGTCGGTGCAGTCTGCAGGAGCAGCAGTAGCGCCAGCGCTGATCCAGAGCAGGGCCAGCGGGCTTGGCGGGGCCAGCCCAGGCGGGAGGTGTTGTATTGGCAGCGCGGCGCTACTGTCCGGAGGTGGGAGAGACAGCAGCTTGAGCAACCACGAGGTAAAAGCTGAGAACAAAGATGGGGTGGACCCTTTTAAAGTGTGGGCTGCCCGTCCAACCCCCAGGCAGCCCGCCCACCCTGTAGCGAATCAGGACTAGCTGGAAGGAGGATTTTGGGGAATGAAACCAATTGGGAACAGGGCTGGGAACTTGCACACCAATAACTGAGGTGAAATATCATAACTGACATAGAACATTCTCGGTTATGGGTGTTACCTGGCACAGACAGACAGTTTGCTGGGGCTGGGTTTACACAGAAAAGCCGAGAAAGCTCAGGAGCTGGCTCCAGGAGAGACCATTATGAGGGACTGAACAGGGGTGAATAGGGAACAAACCATTTTAAACACATTTCTAAACAGTTAAAACCTTCTAACCCCACTGCCACAGTAGTACATGAAAAATAGAACAATGATTTAAAACAATGCATTATCAATTTCTTAAATATTGTACTGTTACTTAGAGTCTGCAGTAATTGGCAAGTTTTCTTTTAAAGTGAGGGCTTGGAAAACCATTCCTTGGTAAGACTTCCAAGTTCACTTCAAAAAGAGGTTCAGCTATTATAGGTCTAAATTTGGCAAGTCAAAATTACTTGAGTATAGTTTTACTGTAGAAAACACTTGGATTTATAGGTATATTTCCCTGCTAGTTACAGCTAGGACTTGGCCAGGGTCCAGGCTTTAACTGGAAGAGTGTCTTTAATATATTTTAAAAACCTCTAAGTAATAGTCTTTAGAAAAGTTCTTTAAAATAATACATGTCTTATAAATAGATATATAACAGTATGTGAAGGTTTGAAAATCAGCTGGCTTTGTCATTTATCTTTAGCTAAATAGTACTAAAAAAAGGCATTAAACAGCTTACAACTGATAGCAGTCATGATATGAAATTGTTACTCATTCTTTAGTACTACTTGTAAACAATAAAATAGCAAAAATTGTTCTTATTTGTATAACAAAATAGCTGTATCTCACAATTTAAATGAGCAAATTCTGACAAAATTCATTTAGGCTTTATGTCATTCACTTGTATAGCAAGTGGGCACACCTGTGGGTGGTGTGAATAGCACCAAAACTTGGTGGGAAGTTCCTTGCCTGGCCCATACTGTCAGGCGGGGACAGCGGACAGAAAGATGGCTCTGGCTGTGATTGAGGCTGAGCACTGGTACTTGGCCAATTGATCATTAGCTGCAAACTGGCAGTAAGTGCTCTTACTGAAGTGTATGTGTTCCTGTCATGTTCAAATTACTGCCCGAGAAATTTGTCCATGTACTAACAGCAGTAGAGTGTGCGAAGAAACTTCCTCAACATTTATCTTTTTGAGTATTTTTTTTTAAATCAGTGACTGTGGCAGTTACTTTTTGCCATCACAATGTTAAGGGATTTGTTCTAGAAACATGTACACTCTATAAAAAGTCTCTTGGTTTTGTTTACAGAGCTTGTGGACAAATGCATAGGTTCAGATATTCATATTGTGATGAAGAATGATTAAAATATTGTTGGAACATTTCTAGGATTTGATGACTCTGTCAGTATCCTTTGATAGAAACAGTTAAGGTCATCCACTTTATGCTTTGGCTCAAGTCATTAACTGCCTTTGAGATATTTGAGTTCACTAGCTAGAATCTTTTTGTATAGTTTAGTTGTGAGAAGAATGAGGGATTTGTCTTTACAAACAAGCTGTGGGTCTGCTAGTAGATAAAACTAGCACTGAGAGATTAAAAAAACAGTGGGAAGGATTCCACTGATTGACGAATGGAAAAAGATATTTGCTTTTGCAAATAAACTTTAGGTTTGCTGATAAATGAAATTGGACATTGAAAGATGAAAGAAACAATGGGGAAAACTCCTAAATTCCATAAGAATTGAAAATTAAAAGGGAGAGTTATACATTAGATTGAAATCTTCAGTATCAGGTGTTTCAGGAAGTCTGTACCTCTCAAGTACCTCAGCCAATGGGGAAAGAGAGAAGGGAAATGTGGCTGGTAAATTAGGAAAAAATGGAGGCTGCATCCTCCAAAAATTTGAGAGACTCCAGGAGAATGCCCTGTGGCCACTCCCTTTATTCGAATAAAGTAAAAGGACTTCTCTGTCTCCTTTTTGGACATAAACCTCTCATGTTTGTGGATTAATTTTCCTGACAATTGTAATTATATGATATTTTTATTCAGTGGGAAAATTCACAGTGCAATGTAAAATAAAATAACTAAATGTTTTAACTAAAGTGCTGGGCCTTATTTTCCTTGAAACTGGATTTTCAGATATGGTGTTAAAAGATGTTACAGAATTGTAAGTATTACTTCTGCCTCATGATGCTATTTAATGCTTGATTTGCTGAGGAAAGTGATTGTGACAGACCAATAAAAAAGTGGACTTACATTTTTTGAATACTTGATAGCTGAATAGCTAGTGCTTTGAGCATAAATTACAGAGGGAGATCTGCTCAGCCATGTCAAAGAGTACCTTTTGCATTATTTATATGTGTAATCATCTTCCTAATTTGTAGCCTTTATTTTGCATGGGTTGTGTGTTGAATTTTCTAGTAGTTTGTTTGCTTTTGACACTGCCTTAAAGTCTAGGTAAAGATTTAAATGGTAGCAGACTTGAAGAGTATTTATTGCCTTGGTAAGTCATGTTGCTATTGAAAATGTATTTTGACTATCATTGGTGTTCAATAAATTTCCACGATTTAGAGTGTGAATCTGTATGTTTGCATACTGAGTAGAAGAATGCTTTTTGTTGCTAGGTAGGCTTTTTTTAATCAGGTGGTCTATTTATCAAGATTATGCTTCAGTATGGCTAATTTATTTGTTAGTTCCAACAGCCTGTCATCTCAGAAATTTGTTTTACTTCTGTAATATAAACTTTGTCTCTGATTATGTGTTCTTACTTTTTATAATGCTGCTTCAGTGAATCTCACCTGAGGATAGAAGAATCACAAAGCTAGACCAGATTTTCCTAAATGGAAATAACATAACAATGGTAAGTCATCACTGTTAAAAGGCTGAGTGCATTTATTTTCTGTACCTGTAAATTGAACAGTAACTGAGTTCAACTACTTCAAGCTGAGCTTTCCAGACAGTTTTGTGAAATAAGCTATTTTAAGTATCTTCCAGGGCATATAATTCTATTAATTATCCTAAAAAAAGTAATCTTATTGCCTTACTTGGTACATTTCCAGTTTAGAAGAAAAAAAAAAAAAAAAGAAGAAGAAAAGAAAGGAGCATGGCCCTGATTTCATTTTATTGAGTGTTTTTCAGGTTTTCAGTTGTCCAGGGAATCACTGATCTCACCCACTCTGTCAGGTGCTTCACACAGCAGCTCCTAACTGCTGAGTGTTTGCCTGCATAAGTATGTAGATGGAATACATCTACATTTCATTTGTTATCTTATGTAAAAATGTATTTGTAGCAGTTTCGGTGCTTACAAGCTCATCAAGTGATACGGTGATTATGATACCATGTGATGCTCAAAAAGCTGAATCTCTACATACTCTTGTGAAAAATGCCAATCACTTGTTTTTAAAATTTTTAAAGTTTAATAGTATGGTAAATGTAGTTTTGTAGTAAAAATGTAGTTTTTGTAGTTAAAATAGAAACTATATATGTGGGATATTTTTTTTAAAGAGAGGAAGGGGGTATTCACACAGAGACAGCAGCCACAGGATACATTAATCTTTCAGAGAAAAAAGAATTTATTACTCCCTTATCAGAGGAGACCAACTTCTTCCTAACTCGCTCAGCCCTGAAGACGCAGTTGGGATTAAAAGGAAGAAGATGACACTGACCAAAGAGAATCCTTTGTTTGAATGGAATTTATGCATCATGTATGAGATGTATGAATATGCAACAGGCTATTGCTTTTAAGGGTTAATCCACTGTAAATGTGTGTCCTTTTTTGGGTCTTATTTGCCCAGAAAAGGTATCTAGGCATCTGTAACTTTGTTTTTATTGTCTCGTACTGTCCTAATCCTAATTGTCCAAATTTTTATTACTCTAATTTTATTAGTATTCTTATAACCATTTTATTACTATTAAACTTTTAAATTTTAAAAACAAGTGATTGGCATTTTTCACACTCTGAAAAAAACTAAAGCTCTGTTGATTATACCAAAGCAGAAATGGTACGATATTTAGTTTATCATGGGCTGCTGTATGTAGATCAGCACTGAAACATTGATTAAATATTGGAATTTTGCAATTTTGAATTCTGGAATTTCCTAAATACCACAGAACCAAGCCCACAGATGTAGCATCCCATGAATTCTCTCCTCTCAGCCAATTCCCAAGCACACTGCCCCAGAAAGACCTACCATAGTACATTCCTCCTGTGGGGAAAGACAAGACTTCCCCATGGACTTCTGTCTCATCCCTACTTCGCAACCTATCCTGGTTTCTCCTTTCCTTGTTCCCTCACTGGTTTGGTAACCCTGGTGGCTGTCCCCTCTCCCCTAGACACCAATCCCTTTGCCCTGCCCTTAGCTCTGCCTCCCCATCCCTTCCCCTTCTTAAGCTGCCTGCAGCATGTGGTTGGCTGTCTTTGTGCCTTGGTTCCCTTCAGCCACCACATGTGATATATCTTGCTGAAATAAAATCCGCAAAGAGCCTTCTGTCTCTCTCACTGAGCCAGCTGTGGTGAGTGTTGTGTGTGGACCTGACTGTGTTGCCTGAATGTTAACCCAACCTGCTTTTCTACAGGACAGGTTTGTTAGGAACAGATAATAGGCAGCAGCACCCACCATCTAACTCCCGCATTTTTACACAGGAGGTTTTTTTGTTTGCATAGATGGCTTAAAGTCTGGACTTCCGGAGTAATAGCATTCCTGATTTGTGGGCAGAGGAAAACCATCTTGAGTCAAAGTCAGCTTTGTGTGAATGATTTTGTTCTCTTACCTACTTTACACCTCCTCATCTTGCACCTCCTCACTGTGTGTCTCAGCAAGAACCATCTTGAGTTAATTTCTAAGCCACTTTCTGATTTGTTTATTGTTCCCCATCAATAAAAGATATTGCATGTTATGGTTTCTTGTATGGGGTAAAATTGCAATAGACTTTTTCTTACTTTGGTCCCAAAAGTAGCAAAACTTTGCCTTGAAATGTTCAGCTGATTATTAAAAATGTATCAGTAAAAGGAATGGTTATCTTTTTTCCCTTATTCATTGTTTTCCTTTTGTATTTCTGTTTCAGTTTCTTTCTTCACTAGAAAAGTTTGTGCTTACTGCCTGTAGAAGGGTTCAGGTTCCTTCTTAGTTTTAGGTCCCTGCTTTGCAGTAGAAGTTGGAAAGAGGAAACCAGATTCTCTGTAGAGCAAGTTCAGGGAAGAGTCAGCAGTTGGAGAAATTCTTTGTGAAAGGAAGTGTGTTCTTTGTTGTTTTGGAAATAGTCTGTGATGTTTCCAGATACAATTGTCTCCTTAGAGTGAATAGCAAAGAGAAAAACAAAAATATGTGTTACCTAGGATCTCCTTTGTGGTTTTGTTAAGCTTTGTCTTTTGAAGATTTTTTGGTATGTGCTTCTCAGGAAGTAACTGACTTCCTCTGTTGTGATAAGATAATACGGAATCTAAAACCAACTTCTGTGGTCCACACTAGTCTTCATCTGCAAAAATATTGTAAAGCAAGAAAGTATGGGTTTGTAGAGCTCAAATCTATGACACTAATGTAAAATTGTCTTATTATTTTATGGCTGGTTCCTGGAGGAGAAGTACCTGAATAAATTGATAGTTTTCATCAATGAAGATGTATTATTTTAATATATAAATCTAAATAGAGCTTTTGAGGTGTGGGTTTTGGTGTGGTTTGTTTCTTTTATTTACACACTCTTGCTGTTGACATTTGATAAAAGACAAGTAGTTCCTCTTCAGGAAAGGTGCATTGCTAATGATAATGCTAACATTTTAAATTGACATTCTGACTTCCTTGGAAAGACACATTAATCTGTTCTGAGTAAAAGACTTTATTAGTTACTTACTGGGTTCTGTTATGTAAGTGCACAAGTTGGGTAGTTTTATAACTGGTGTATGGAAAGGAAAAATAATAAGTTACCTTTCAGTTGCTGTGAGTTTTTGGTTTTTCTACACCTGTTGTATTTGTTTATAGCCCAAACCTATATAAATGAGATCACTGTTCTTTGGAGGACAGGCAGATAAATTGGATCATTTATTCAAATGGTGCTCCCAGCTATGTCAGCTCTGGTTCTGCTGGCCTAGATATTCAGCTGTCTTGGGCTTCTTTTGCTTGGTAGAAGTACTTTCTAGTACTAAAGGTGCTTTAATGGTATTTGGCTAGACTTAGTTCTTGTTCAGGGGGTTAAAAACTACAAAAGACTGGTATTCAAATTTCTCGTTCTGGTCAGTGGTGACTCAGCTTTCACCACTAAGAGGTGCTGGGTATAACTGAATTGGGAGCTACCTGTGCCTTCTTGCCTGGTTTGGGCTACTTATTTTACTGTAAACTGGTATTTTTTTCTGTGTTGTCCTGTGATATAAAATTTGACATACCAACTACTATTTTAGGAGAATTTCAATAAAGTGAAGAATGGCTGTTTTTACTTTGTCATGATTGACAAAAAATAACTGGTTCTAAATCTCATCCATTGCAGCTTATGCTTCCACAGTACACTGCCCAAGTGATTTCTATATGTAAATATCTCTGGAGAGGAATCCCAGGTGGCTGCTGTTACAATAGACAGGGAGAGTAACAGCATGGGCTCAGAGACAGGATGTTCTCTTGATTGGAACAGCAGCAGCAAAAGAAAGAGTGGTCTACTACAGAGCACACATTGGAACTATGCACTTTGATTCTTGTCTGAGAGTACCATCATATTCTTTCACTGTCATAGAGTCCACCTGCAAATCCTAAAATGTTCAGCATCTGCTGCAAAAAAATAAGCACCTATTACAAAAAATGATTGTGCTGGGAATCACCTTTTCCCATCCAGCCTCAAAAAACACATATTAGTCCTATGCTTTTTTCTTTGCTCTGTGCAGCCTCATATTTTTGCACACTCCCAGGAACCACAACCACTATTACAATCCATCCACAAAATATGACAAAGATAAATCAGTTGCTAGATTTTACATTCTGAGCAGAGGATAGCAACTACCCCATTCACACCAGGGGAATGAACTTTCCTTTCCAACTTTATGTACCATCACATTCTTGCAACCTCAAAGAGATCCTGTACCCATCCTAAAAATCTCTTGTAAAAATCTCCATCAGAATTGATGTCAGCTGTGAAAGCCCTTTCTGTCTGCATGTTGAACTCACACCCCTTGAATTGCACCAGACACCCTGGAGTTCTCTGCCTCTTTTCTCATTTGCAGCTGTATGTCCTGTCAATAAAAGGCTGTGAATATTTTTCTTTGCAAGTTGTACCTGGACATGCTTCTGTTTAGCTTTAGTCTCTGTGATATTGAAAGAATGTGATCATACATGTATCTCAGGACTCTAGCAGTGCTTTGCAGCTATGTACTTTACTTCTCATCTGAGTGCACCATCATAATCCCATTGTCATACAGTCCTTCTGCAAAATAGAAAATGTTCAGCAACTGCTGTAGAAAAAAAGCACATTGTGTAGACTCCATCAAGGACGGTAAATGGTCATGATTTGTAGCTGTGTGGGAGATCCTGGTTGAAGTTATTTTTAATTGACACTATTTAATTAATTAAATATGAGTGGATGGTATAATTTGAACAATTTCATTTTTACAAAAGGAATTTGACAGATCAATTTTTAGGATTAAGATAACATTTACTGAAGACAATGAGTCTTCAGACAATGAGCCTCAGCTCAAGAACTAAAACACTTCAGTTTTGTATACAACTACGTGTTAGCATGCATAGCAGACTCTGTGCTTTATTTCTTTATGGCTCTTTTAACTTGGTTGCACTAATCCATTTTTGGGAAAAAAAGTACATATTGATTAAGTGCAACTGTAGCAAGTACTTCGCTCCAAAAATTTAGAATTTTCATGTGAGTTTACTAATTTAAAAAAACAATTACTTTAAGCATTAAGCTGTTAGACTGGTTTCAGAGAAAAAATAGAACAATAAATGGAACATAGTTACAGAGAAGGTTATTTTCATAGCACTTTGAAGCTCTGAAGCACAATGTTTAAGCAAAAGATTTTTGGTCTCTGTTTTGTTTGCTTTTTCCTAAAAAAACTTCTAAATGAGAAGTCTGTGTGAGCCATAGTAATCTGTGTTTTAGAAAACATCACCTTCGCAAGCTGAGATTGTTCTGAAATTTTGAGGGCACTTCTGAAAATTCTTCGGTACTCTCTCTGCTCCACTGTTCAGCTGCCTCCCCATAATTTTGGGGTTGTTTAGAAGTGCTGAAGCCAATTTTAGGGTGATTTTGGGGTTTTTGGGGCAATCTTGAAGGTTTTTTTGGGGATGCCAAAGCTTATTTTGGGAAGATTTTGGTTGATTAGGGAGGTTTTGGGGTGATTTTAGGGGGTTTTGGGGACAGTTTTGGAGTAATTTTTGAGACTATTTTGCAGTAATTTTGGTGCGATTTGGGGGCTTTTTTGGGGGTGCCGAAGCCAATTTTGTGGTGATTTCAGGTGATTTCAGGCGATTTTGGAGTGATTTTTTGTTTATTTTTGGGGTGATTTTGAGGGGATTTGGGTGTGCTGAAGCCAATTTTTGACTGATTTTGGGGGATTTCGGGGTTTTTTTGGGCAGTTTTAAGGTAATTTTTGGGATGATTTTGTGGTAAATTTGAAGTGAATTTCAGGGAGCTTGGGAATGCCCAAGCCAATTTTGGGTCATTTTTGGGATTTGGGGGATTTATGGAGCAGTTTTTATGGGTTTTAGGGCAATTTTGGGGGGGTTTGGGGGAGCTGAAGCTGATTTTGGGCAATTTCAGGGAATTTGAAGGTTTTGGTGGGTTTTGGGGCATTATGTTGGGTGTTTTGGGGATGCCAAAGATGATTTTGGGGTGATTTCAGGGTTTATTGGGTTGATTTTGAGGTGATTTTGGCACTATTTGGGGGGTGGTGGGGGGTGGTTAAAGATGCCGAAGCAAATTTTGGTGTGGTTTGGGGTGATTTTGGGGTGATTTCAGGGGTTTTCCAGGCTATTTTGGGGCTTTATAGGGGTGCTGAAGCCAATTTTGAGGTGATATTGGGTGATATTGGGGGTCTTGAGCTGATTTTGGGGGGTCTTGAGGGTGCCGACGCCTAATTTGGAGTGATTTATATTGATTTTACTGGGTTTTGCTGTGATTTTGGGGGGTTTAGGCTGATTTGGGGGGTTTTTGGGGGTGCTGAAGCCGATTTTGGGTGGAGTTCATGTGATTTTGGGGTTTGTTACATTGACTGTGTGGGGTTTTTTGGGGTAATTCTGTGTGTTTTGGAGTGATTTTGATGTGATTTTTGTGGCAATTCTGGAAGTTTTTGGGGTGATTTTCAGGGGGTTTAGGGCTGCCACAGCAAATCTGGGGTGATTTTGGGGTGATTTCATGGGAATTTTGTGGCAATTTTAGGGGTTTTGGGCGTTATTTAAGGGGCTTTAAGGAGGGAGGTTTTGGGGATTTTGGGATGATTTTAGGGTTTTATGGGGGTGCCGAAGCCAATTTTGGGGTCATTTTGTGTTATTTGGGACATGTTTTGGGAGTCTTTGGGGTGGTTTTTGGGGCCATTTTGGGGTGTTTTTCATGGTGATTATGGGGGTTTTGGGAATGCCGAAGCCGACTTTGGGGTGATTTCAGGTGATTTTGGTTATTCTGGGGGGGTTTTGCAGTGATTTGGGGTGTTTGGGGAGTTTTTGGGGCAATTTAGGATATTTTTGGGTGTGCCGAAGACAATTTTGAGGTGATTTCAGGTTATTTTCGAGGGTTTTGGGGTGATTTTGGTGATAAAGCAGCGGAGCACTGGGCTTGTGTGAGCTGGTGTGAGAATTGCAAAAGTCCAGCAACAGCTCATTCACAATCAGACATAGCTGGGAAGGTTCTTGCTTCTTGAAAATGTGACACACAGCCGTGGGACTTCATCACAAAATGTGCAGATAAGCACTTTCTTACATGTTTGGTGTGGCAGGGTTCTGTGGAACTGTCTTGGTTTGAAAGA
>WBNO01016918.1:111701-198353 GCA_013400575.1 Peucedramus taeniatus | reverse complement strand
GGAAGGAAGGAAGGAAGATTGATTTAGACTGAAGTTTTCAGTCTAACATTCATGGCTGTAAAGGATGAATAGTGTCAGGCAGAACTTGTCATTTGTAGTTATTCAGATCACACCATAGCAATATGAGAATCACTGAAAGCAGGGTTCCTCCAATTTGTTATGCTGCTCTTGGGAAATGTCTTGGGAAGAAAGTGAGAGGAGAATGTAATGATATCTCTTCATAATACTCTGCCAGCCTCCAGCAACTTCTGGCTTGGGGATTTCTCAACCTGGAGGCAGTATTCATACTGAATATCACTTTCATGAACTTGCAGTTCCCTCCTGATTGCCTGAAAGGAAATTCACATTTTCCAGTAGGCTAAGATCAAAGTTGATGAATAGGTAGCTCTACTCTCTGTTGCTGAAGAACCATCTTCCTTGTGTTAATTTTGAACATATTACCTACTAGTTTCATCTGAGGCCTCCTAGGTCTTATCTTGGGAGATATAATGAGAAACTTTATCTTTATTCATATGCTACAGGCTGTTCATGTCTTTGTCAATCTTTATCATATCTTCCCTCAGCCATCTCTCCTAGGCCAGGGAGTCCCAGTCTGCCTGTTCAGCCTGTATGAAAGCTACTTTTCGTGTTTTATTATTCCTCCTCAAACTTTTTCAACATGACAATTTAGTTTTTCAGTTGATGTGGCCAAAGCTTTAACATTCAGTTTGCATTTTGGCTGCATGTGTTCTGTTGTTTTGGGTTTTTTTGTAAACCTATATAACCTCTAAATTTCACACCCAGCTTAACATGTCTGAACCATTACTTTATAGCTAAAGTTACATTTCCCCCCCATGTTCACTGTTTTATGCTCATCTACATTCAGTTTGAGATGCTCTTCTAGTGCCCACTCATCCTGTTGCCAAAGATCCTTTTTTCTCATCTGGTTTCTCAGTCTTAGAAGAATTTCCACTGATGATCTCCTACTAATCTTTTACTGTAAAACCTGTCTATCTTTCAGTTGATTTTATGCAATACATGCAAACATCTTCCCTCTTATCCTATCACTGCTTAGGTGTTTTTAAGGTTTTGTGGTGAGAGCCCTTATTGAATATATGGAAAAGGACAAATAGGCAGATGCTGTCAACCAAAGATATCCTGTATCTCCATACTGTTTATTATCTTACAGGAACCTGATGGATTTGTAGAACATGATATCTCCTTACCAAGATCTATTGAATTTCTCCCAATGTATCATATTCACCCATCTTCTCTACCCTACATAGTGATTTCTACTAAATTTGTGAGTCTCACCAGGTTCTATTTCTCCCATTTTCTCTTGGAAGCATTTAAAAAGGCTGATGCTGTATTGGATACATTCAGGTGCTCAGTTCTAAGTATGTTTTAAATAAGAGGCCATGGACTGTTATTATTATTTCAGCTAATTCATCCTTCAGTCCCTTTAAATCTGTTGGATGAACACTATCTGGTTCTAAAATTTTCTTCCTATTCCTTTTGTTTATTTGCTCCATACCTCTTCTACAGACACTTCAGCTTGAAATAGATCCTCTGACAATACCCATAAGGAAGCATTCTGCTGCAGGAAGTTCTCCAAGTTCCTCACAATGAGCACAGGAGCAAAAAAAAAGAGATCATTTTGCCTCTTCTGTTACAGCCATCTCTTCCTCAAGGTCTGGTTATCTGTTGGCCCTATCATTCCCCAAACCCTTCAACTTGCCTAATATTCTAAAGAAACATACAGTTGCAAATCACTTCCCAAATTACTTCAGCCTCATAATATTTTGATGTAAGTAGAAACAATCACTCTCTCCATTCTGACCATGACTGGGGACATCCTGTTTTGTAGAAAGATCCTTCTGTGTGGCAACAATTATTTTTCTCCTCAACTACTGTTTGTATATACTACAGATAAACTGAGAGGGTCTGAGATGTAGGCTCAGACATATATTATGATTGAGTATATGAACTTAGATTGTGCTTTGAAGTAGAGTCCTGTTTGTTGATCCTCTTAGGCCTGTGCTTACTTTGAACCCTATAAGTGCTCAAGCCCTTTAAATAATAGGATTAAGGTAATCATTTGGTTGCTGATGTGAATTTCATGTCTACCACTTCACACAGAGCTGAAAAAATATACCATCCATTGTCAGCCTGATAGCCACATGGATTGTGTTTGTCCCTGCCAAGTTTATATTCCCATGCCTGTCTAGTGAAGTTGCTGCCTTAATGTGAATGAAATTCAAATGTTGTGAGTAAAATGAAAGAAAGGCTTGTACCAATGGCTTGTCTTGAATATGAAGTGTCTCTTGGTGGAAGATAAGTAATTTTTATGAGTCATTAGAGAGGAGTCAGAACTCACATTATGAAGCAGTGCTCGTTCTTTTGCTTATCCCTAATGTCTAACCATAAAGCCCAGTGATTCCTGGCGGGGTTGCTACAATGTAAATGCCTTACATGACTGAGCACTGCCCATCTGCCTGTCCCTGAAGAGCCTGCCCACAATGATGCTGACTCTTCCTTATAATCAGAAGGATTTCCAGGAACTCAGACTCCTAATTTGCAAGGAAGAGTTTCTAACACTTGGATATCCAGCAAAAATTGTGGGGAAGGGTCTGGCTTGTCTGGCAGCAAACACAGCACTGGCAGGCAGTGGCAACTTAACTCACAGGAGAGGGCAGAGGAAGACCTGTGAGGAAGGCAGACTGCTCTGCCTGAGTGCCTGCAGCACACCCACAGCACACCCACACTGCCTCTCCTGCCAGCTTTCTCTGTGAGCATGCCCTGGACCCAGCACTGTTTGCTAGTTCCTTTTGTAAGCTGCAGATCCACCCTACATTTACATTAGTAAACACAGAGCAAAAAGGCAGAAAGGAAGCATGGCTTACCTCAGATCTGGTCCTTAGAAGACCCTTCCTTCTTTTTTTCTGAATTAGGAAAAAGTGTTATTTCTGTCCCCTAAAAAGATGTTGAGAGAAGAAATTCAGTGAAATGCAGGCCATGCAAGCACATAGCACATAACGTGTTTAACCTGTGCTCACACAAATTCCTGAGTGGGGCTTACGTGGTGGAGTTAAAAAGTACAACTGAATTTGTTCTGAGAACTTCCCCTCTGTTATTGTTCTGTACCAAAAGTGCCATGCTGTCTCTCTCTCTGTGTATTGTAATTAGTGTTCTAAGCCCCTGAGTCCTGCTGCCTTCTACTCCCAGGGCTGGAGGCAGGGACATGTGGTGCAATGGAAGCCATGCACAGGGAATTAGGATACCAAGCATTTAAAAAATGGGATTAATAACAGAGTAATGGGCTTTGTTTCGATTGCATCTACGGCTTGCAGGTACTTCTGTTTTCATATGGTAATCTCTAGGCATGTTGGGCTTTGCTTCTCTAGCCACAGACTACCAAAAAGGAGCACTAGTCAATGATGTCAATGCTTCTCTCCTACAGAAAGCATGCAAATTTCTAGGAAGACCTTGGTGAAAATCTGCTCAGCTTGACAGGGAATATGCTGATCTGAAAGCCCACTAGCTTTGTTTATGGAGTGTGTGAGACAGGTTCTGCCCCCACTTATGTGCCCATTTTATTCTCATGACAAAGCCCTTATTTTCCTTTTTAAAGGAGAGTTTTGCTCTAATTTGTTGTGATATGGGAGTTCCACAGACACTGCAGGAAAAAGAAAGAATATTACTAGAGAACCTGTATAAGTGGCTTCATTAAAAATATTACTGAAAATATGAAGTGAAATTGAAGGAAAATATTTTTTCTTCTAGCTCTTTCAGTTTCACTAATTCTTGGTAAGCATGTCTTAACAGTAGCCAGTAAACCAACCTGCAGCAGAAACTTTTTGAGTTTTCTGAAGTTGATGGATCCCTTTGAAATGTCTGTGGTACTCCTCCTTCTATGTTTGTCAGGAGTTGAGCAAAACCAGGCAAAATTGCTCCAGCTGCTTTCAGAAAAAACTAGGACTGTGCAATATGATCTATGCTTCTCAAAGCTGATCAGCGTTAGATGATGAACGTTGTTGAAACAGCCTGAGATTTATCAGCATGAAACTGTACTCACTGGGTTATAAAGCCAAAGATAAAATACTGCAGTCAGTAATAATTCATCTCACTGAAAAACAAGTGTGTCAGAGTGTCTGTGGTTTGCTTAGACAACACACAGCCACAAAGAAGGAAAAATGGTGAGGAAAAAAACAGGCAAATGCACCTTTGTGGTACAAATCTACACAAGTCTGGCACTATTAAAATTGGGAGGAAAAGAAAGAGATCTGGGTTTTGTTAAAATAATTTGTGGATGCATCTGAGAGAACTCCCATTGATATCTGTGGGGCCACGATTTCACCCCTAAGTAAGTATTCATCCACTTCCTTTTCTGGTTTTCTTCCTTGTAAAATAGCCTTTTACATTTTCTGTATTAAAGTGTTTGAATGATGCTGCCCCCTCACAGCCTCTTGCCAGCTGCAGTCAAAGGTCTGCCTTGTTCTGATGGCTTGCTGTTTGCAAGGGAAAAATAAAGTTATTCATCCATTAATCATATTTTGAAATGCTAGATAAGAACAAAGTATTATTGTTGGAGTTTGCCTTTAGAATGGTTTCGCTTTGGAAACAGGCTTTGGGTCTTTTTGTTTAATTTGACTTTTAAATTCAAATCCCATGAAAAATCACAGCATTAGTATGTATGCTCCTGTATTTTGTTCCAGCCAAAGACTTTTGGCCAACACAGTTTTTTTTTTAAAAAAGCTAATGCTTTGCTGTACATGATTGGAATGCTGCTTCTGCTTCTTGTTTTTAAAAGGGAACACTGTCAATACACCAGTGGCTGCAATATTTTAACATTAAGTGCCCAGCCAGGAGGATTTTCTCATTTTTATTGTTTTAGCCTGAGGCTTGGAAGATAGGCAAAGAATTTGAGGACATGAGAAAATTTCTAGTAGGCGAGAAGTGAGACTATTAAAAAATACTAGTTTTGTACACGATTTCTTTACTGCAGAATTCACTGTGGGGAAGCCCATCAGTTTAGTTTAATAGCAAGTTCTTGTAATAACCAGATGGGTGAAGGCAGTTGCCATGTCCCACTGGTGTCCCCCTAAAACCCTGCATTCTCTGGTGGGACACGCTGCCTTTGGGCTCCAGGTCACAGGAAACTCATCTCACCGTGCTGGGCAGCAGATGGTGGGAGCTCTGTGCAGATCTGACCAGACCACAGTGTAGTGGCAAGAGGGTTACAGCTGGAGAACAGGGAGATGTGTGGAGGTGCTGCTGCAGTGTCTGGAGATGTTAACCCTCCTGAGGCACCCATGTGGGGAGAGTAAGCCCCAAGATAAGTGCATGTGCAGATAATTTGGTATTTTACATTACTTTATTCTTCCACTTCAGTTATATGCTGTTCTTGACATGAAAGGTGGAGCAAACTTGTCCCTAAGCTGTGGAGACAGTCTTAGCACTATCTACACTGTCACACCCACACCAGCACAACCCTGGAAAGCTAAGCCAGACATGACATATTACCTGAGGACAACAGCCATGGCAATGAGTGCCCATCACAGGTGAGGTTGGATACATGGGGGCAACCTCAGAGGCCATGTCTTTACTCATAAATCAAATAGGCCACCAGGATGCTCCCAGGCACTGAGATTCACTCACCTGTGCTGGTCTGCTGACCAGACATTTAGGGCTCTCCCCCACGGGCATGGCCCAAGAGCAAATCCTATCCTTAGGACATGTTTTGGATGTGTTCACTTTATTTTAGAGGCCATGGGTGTGTAATGGCCTGGGCACAGCCCAGGGCTGCATTCCCTGTAGGAGCACTGCCAGGCACATGTTGCCATGGCAGAGCCCAAGAGACAGCCCTGGGACCAGAGCAAAGTGCTGCACCAACTGCACTGATGTGAACCCCTGGCTCTCATCCTCACTCAGTGCATCTCCAGCAGCTCCAGACCAAGCAATCATCTGACCTCCTGCCTTTGAAATCCTCACCTAGGATCTGACCTCAATTCCAAGCACTTTGAGGTGGGCTGACCTTTCCTACAAGTACTGGCTTTGGGTCAGGTCTGTGCTGCTTCTCAGGGTACCTGGGACCTGAGATCTTGTCAGAGCCCATGAAGAAATCAGCATCTGAAAAAATCTTTCTTTCATTTAAATTCTTGAATAATGGAATAGTAAACAAACTCTAGTGCAGCGTGTGATAACTTTAGCTTTTAGGTTAAAAGTAAATTAATATTTCTTACCTTTATGTCATATTTTGTGATCCTTGGATTTAAAAGCTTTTGGTTATAAGAATATTTATAATAAAAATGTATCTGTAAATGCATCCAAAAAAATGTACTCACATGCACAAATAATCTTATTTTTCCAAGAGGTGTTCTTTTATTGGCTTTATTTGAAAATTAATGCTCTCTCATGAGATGAGGTTAAAAGTAATTTAATGTAACAATATCCTGATAATTGGAATTTGGCAGTTATTGCTACTGGTATTTTACAGGCTAGTTTTGATGAATTCCTGCTTTGACACACTGTTATGATTGAGTGCTTTGCTTTCTTTTTCCTTTTCCCTCAGCTGCTGTAATCCATAGCATGTAATTGTTTAAAACATGAAATCAGCAAGCATCACCTGCAATTTTCCTTTTTTTTTCATGACTTCTAGAAAATGGTCTGAAAGAGGAAAAAAAAAAGTAAAATGTTCCTTCTGCATGTCCACTTTTTTTTCCCCACTATTTATTCATTTTCCAAACATTCAACATAAAGAAGAAAATGCTGATAGAGGGAAAAAGCCTCCAAAAACTAATGAAAAGCTTTCTGCCTGAAGTAATTTAGTTTGCTATTCAAACCAGGGAAGTGTCTATACTACAGTTAGATATGGTTGTGTTCCTTGAGAACATGAAAACATAACAGTGTATTATTAATAAAGAAACTAAAGAGCAGCTGTTAGTTAGCACCTGGTTCCCAACAGCAGACTGGGAATACAAAGAGAGACTCTCTGTGTGTGCCCTGGCAGCAAGAGAGGAACAAACATCTTGAAGCCCCCTCTTCCCCATAGAAAGCAGCACTCCCCTCAAGACATCTGTGCAGAGCCCTGGGAAGTGATGGCAAATGGAAGGAAAGGAGAAAAGGGCTCAAAAGACAGTGAGAACCAAAATAATGCACTATCTTACCTTGCTGCAGCTCAGTGCTGCCTCTGCTCACGAGTCTGTGAATGAGAGAGGACAGGACAGACTTGTCTCTTTACTGGATTGCCCAAACTGTATCTTTGGAATTAGAGAGTTGGGCATCCATGCTGCGGGTGAGCTATAAATACAATATCTCCAAAGCAGCAGCCATGGGCAGGAGATAAGGACTGCAGCATCTCTGTGCTCACCAGCCTTTTAAGGCATCACAGCTAGAGCTGCAGGAGGGCCCTGGTGGAAAGGGCAGTTGTGCTCTTGAGCAGTGCCAGCCCATCACTTTGCTGCATTTGGGAGTGCCTTCAGCAGCTGCTGCAAGGCACCCCGAGGAGATGGCGATATTTCAGGACTCAATATTTTGTCTGAGATATGAGCAACTCTAATTTATCAACCAGATTATTTGTCAGGCCTTTGGGATTGACAGAAACACCTTAAGAAGTGCTGACTCCTCTGTGGATGTCAGAAACTCCAACACTCCTTCATCTGTGCACCCCAGGTGGGCAGCCCTGTTACAGGATAGTTTGTGTCTTGTGTCCTGCCTTTTTTTTGCCCTGCACCTCCCCATGCAGGAAGCTGTAGTTCCACCTCACTGCAAAAGACAGCAGCTTTAGAGATTAGCCTGATATCACAAAGTAAGACTGTGTTGGCAGCAGGACTGTAGCTCAGGGGTGAACTTTCTGCTCAGGGCTTGTCATACCCTTCTTGCTGCAAGGAAACTGTGATGCTGGGTGAAGGGGACACTTGTATANGAAAAAAAGCTCTTCTAGTAGCTCCCATGGGAACAGTCTTGGTAGCTGGGGAGGAAGACCTGTCCAAGCAAGGCTCAGTGTGGAGGAGGGGTTACAACCTGCCTACCTCCTTGCCTATTTTGGGTCCATCTCTGCATTTCAGTGTACTTCTGCAGAGAAAGTTGTAGCAGAGACATGGTACTTGGTACAAATTTGAACTATTTTAAGGGGAGGAAAAGGAAAACCTCTCTGTAAGATGGTGTGGTGAAGAAGACTCTGTGTGCAGGCAAATGACTCTCTACAGCAACATATTCATCTGAAGAAGTGCTGTGCTGTAGAACTGAGGTTGCAGGTTGTTCCTCCCCCTGGCTGAAGCAGCAGTACTTGACAAGGGGTTAAACTCCTTTATTGATTTATTTATTTATTACTTCTATAGTCCTAAAAAGCACCTCATTCTCTTCATCTCCCACTTCTTTCTCTTTTCTTCAGGGCTCTGGTTGAGCAATAATCCTTAGGAGAGAGCATCATCTCCCAGCTTGTCTCTGAGCAGTTTGGACAAGGGTAGGTCAAGCTGCAGTGACTGGATACTAACACAAACTGTGTGCCAGGCTTTTTGGCATGACAAACTGATTAATGGCTTGACATGGAGCCATGTCAAGTTTTATGGTTTTAACTCCAAGCCAATGAGAAGTTGGCATCTGAGGCATTCATCCTACCATTAAAAAGCTCGCAACAGCATGTCCTCAGCCTCTGCCAAGCAACATGATTTGACAGCCTGATTCAGCCTCTGGCAGAAAATGACTTTCACACATCTCCTTTTATCCCTGCAGAAATGCCTAGCTTCCAAGCACCACGCATGAGGAACATGGCCTAAAGGCTTTGGTTAGGGAGATAAGAGAAATATCCCTCAGATTCCTGGGGAAAGTATTGTTCATCCTAGATCTAGTGGCCTTTTGCCTCATATTTCTTTAGCTACCATGTAAACAGCTCTTTCACATTTCCCAGAACAATAAACAGTTATGAAAAGCTGTTTAAGCAGCAAAAATGGGATAGTTAAGACATATGTTTTGACAGCTCTGGAAAGCCTCAACCTTTTCATGTTAGCCAATTTTTTTGTTTGCATGATTCAAAGGTCCAGCTGATGTTGTAGAAACAACCTGGATAAATGGTGGTTGTCCCCTGCCCCAGTCCAGGATATTCTGGGCACTAATGACATCTTTAATCCCCAGGTGTCAGTCCGACTGCAGAACATTTTTGGATCTGGTGTACACATCCAGAAACCAGGGACCAGCTTGGGGTAAATGTTGCCTTCCAAAACACTGAATCTAAAAACTTGAGAAGGTGGATTACAGATCTGCTAGTGCAAATTTTACTGCTTTTCTCTCTGATAAGAGTAAATGTTCTCTAAAGCTGGTTACCCCACATTGTCCTGCCAGTTAAACTGTCACAGTTTCATTCTGGAAATGTTCATTCATTCTGGGTGTTGCTTTACTCTTCAGGACCCTCACCAGGGAAAGGACTCCTTGAAAAAGGATGCTGCCAGAAGGCTAAACCATCAGCAATGAGTCAGGCCTTGATCCTGTGCTCCTGGCAGCAGGTAACAGCTGAGCCACTTCCTTGAGACAGGCAGGGGAATGCCCCCACACTTGGGGCACCAGCACTTCCAAGGCACAGAAGGGTGTCAGGCTAACAGGAGAGGTATTCCTGTGGATGTTGTCAGAAGCAGAGACATTGCCTTTATGGAAAGGGATGGGGGCTGAGGCTCTCTATCCCACAACAGTGATGGCATTGCTTGGCACAGCCCCCCTTGCTGTTTCCATGGGGTTGTAGCCCCAGAGTCAGCCCTGCTGCTTCCATGACTGAGGCACAGGCAGGAAGCCAAGGAAGATTTCAATCTGTTCCCCATTCCAAGGCAATGAGATGTGTATGTACAATAAGAACTGCTTTATAGTCACAGAATCATTTAGGTTAGAAAATATCTATAAGATCATTGAGTCCAAGTGTGCTTTAGAAATGGAAAGGAAATGCTGCAGGCTATAAAGCACAGCTCCCTTGAAACCATACCAAGGTGCCATTAGTCATCCATTGCAGTGAGGTTAGCCACACTGCCACTAATCCCTCACAAATCCTCCCAAATCAGGATTTGTCCTGCCATTCCCTGCAAGTCACAGAAGATGCCAGAAATGTGGGCATCCAAGAAGAACATAAATGTTCAGGATAGGTTTAACAAACCAAAATCTAACCAGCTTGTACTGGTTACTAAAAGAAGAGCTCTACTAACAGATATTCATGGGAATCTGCCCTTGTTGTTCTGACATTTGTGTTCATGGTAGGTACACAGCAATTAAAACTGTGTTATGATGTTGTTGAGCCTTTAATCTAATTTGGGGGATTTAGACTTTGGTTCTGTACATGTGATACTGACTGCCAGAAACTTAGCAGCAGAGCCAGAGGAGCAGAGGGCACCTGTGGAGATTGTGCTGGTAGTCAATATTTTGCCAACCCTTCACACAGATTCTCACAGTGGGAAAGATGGGATTAGCATTTGCTGTTCTGAGCAGGGGATACAGCAGAGCTAGCAAGACGTCAGCCTGCTGGCTCCTTCTAGCCCCTCACAGCCACACCAGTGCCTTCCAAATTAGACACCTGCACAAAAAACTCCACACTCAGCCCTCCCCACACCTGGGGGAGTACCTGGAGGATCCCAGCCTCACCTCCCTCCTGCTGGGCAGCTGTCCTCACTGACACAGTTGTGCCCAGTATGGAGCACAGGGGTGATATAGGTGCTTTTGTAAGTAGCAGCAAAGCAGGGTGATTTCCAAGGGCCTCATCTCTGCCTGATTTCCCCTCTTGCCCTGTGTTTTGAGCTGAAGCTCCAAGAGGATGTCATTGCTGCAGAGATATGCTCAGGCTTGAGAGCACTCAGAGCCCTGTGACCTGTGTGTTTTCCATGGATGCTCTCATCAGCAGTTCACCTCTCACAGTTTTTTCATCAAAAGCTGGCATCTGGTGTAAGCCAATACATCTGTGTGCTTTCTATGGGGGCTGAAGGTGCTTATTCTCCTACCTGGTGAGAGAAGATGGCTCACACCAGACTTTCCTTCACATAAATTTTGTCACCAGCTAACTTCTGGTCGCTGAATTTATGTGGACGGTGCCTCACTCAGCAAGAGATGCCCTTGCTTTGAGTACTGTGCCACAGAAATGCCTCTGCTGGGTGAGATGTAAGTTAACCTAGCCTATTTTCTTGCCTCTAGCCAGTAGTTTGTGCTTGTGAATATTTATATCCCAGAACAGTTTTCTGAATTCCCACAGGTTTTGGGTTGGGAACTCTCTGAGAGAGAAGCAAATTATATTTAATGACCTTGATGCATTTCTTTTTTCTTTCTTTTTCTTTTTCTTTTTCTTTTTCTTTTTCTTTTTCTTTTTCTTTTTCTTTTTCTTTTGCTTTTTCTTTTTCTTTTTCTTTTTTTCTTTTTCTCTCTGGGAATTTCCTGCTATTTCTGATCCCAAATGCTTGAGGTGATTGTTCTCTCCCATGCCCAGTCTCCCCAGCTTGTACCCCTTGGGCCTGGAGGCTATCAGAGCTCAGAGCACATGCTTCTTCCTAGAGTTCTTCCCCTAGCAAACAATGCCACATTTGGGTAAATGATGCAGATGAGCCTGAGTTTGAAAATTCAGACACCCACCTCTCTCCAAAACCTCTGAAACCAAACTTGGCATGGAAAACCTAGGAAGATTTTCTATTTCTCCCCCTCTCCATCCTGTGTCCCACTCACACTGAGGGAGATGTATCCAGTACCCAGGCTGCCTTCCTGTGCCTACTTAATGGCCCCATGTCTTAGGGTTCACTTTGCAGACCTGATGACACAGCACTGACAAATGAAGTGCCCTGAGTGAAGAGAGAACTGGGCGGTGACTCTTAAGCCAGAGGGAGTGCTGGATATATTTTCAGAGCACAAACAAGGCTGGAAAAGCAGAAATCATTTCTTCTTCACTCCTCCACTTATATGCCAAGCAAATATCACAGCTCACAAAAGGCCACTGCTCTTTGCAGCTGTTTCATGGTCCCATCTCTGCCCTTTCCCATTTTGGCTGAAATACTCGTTCAGTATGCTTTAGCTGCTGTTTTTGGATCATGCTAAGGCTTCTTCAGTCCAAAACTAAATCTACCCTCATAACCCACCAAAATAAGTCCTTACAAAGCTAAGCAGGCTTCACTTAACAACAATAAAACCTTTTGTGGTTTACAGTGACAAAAGGATCCAAGTGATTGCCTGAGTTCAAAGCAGATGAGATAAATAATCCTGGTAACACTGAATTTTGGTGCCCTGCTTGCCCACTTACCTGCCTGTTTGAACTAATGCCTTTACCCCACTCCACCTAACTCCATACCAGTGAGTATATGTGCAAAAAATTCTTTCAGGACTCCTTTTAGAAAAGAGGAATTTTCTCCTAAGGTCACTCTTATCTCAGAGAAGTATAGTGCTGTGACCCCAGCAGCAGGAGTCAGGAGTTGCCACTAGCAAAATGAAGAAATCAAGAGCCCAGCCTTCTTTGCCTGCTTCCAAGTATGAGGCTACTTGTATGGATCAGGAATTTTACACTAAGCAGTTTTATTTTGGCATGCACAAACACAAAAGCAGACCTCTGCAATAGAAACTGTAGATTGCCTTAAGCATAGCTGTAATCACCAGCCTGCCCATAATAAATAATAATAATCCCAGCTCTGTCATTAATTCGTGATGTGACCTTGGACGTGACACCCACATCCATGTCATCCAAACCTGGCAAGTCCCAGTGATAGACAGAGATGGTGCAAGTGCCAAGCACTTTGAAAAAAAAAATCAAATTAAGCTCCCAAGGGCTCAGGTTTCCCATTTGTAGGGGAAACTATGAGAGAGATCATTGCTCAAGAGCAAGATCTGAACAATACACTGAGATGATAAAAAATCCAGCCCCAAGTGGACTTAGAGTTTTCCACACCTCCACAGCCAGTAAAAAGATCTTTCTGTCAGGAGCCCATTTCCCAACAAAAATCTCCCAAGACTAGCTGTGATAGCTCTTTCCCAATTCTGACTCAAGTTTCATGCTGAGCGAGGGGTACATGGTCTTGAATAGAGGTGCTTCAGCACCTCAAAATCATCCTGTCTGCACCCATTGCTACACTGCAATCAATAAGCTGTTCTTAGGCTATATTAAGTAGAACTTCAGATGTAAAATTCTATGACATTCTGCTACCTTCAAAGGCACTTCCCAAAACAGCATGCAAATAAAAACTAGGATAATGCAGCTGGAAATGATGATAAATCTAAAATCTTGCACAAAACTGTTTAAGCCTTGTATTGTGCCTGCACATTGTGGAGTAGGGCAGTAATCCCCTTTTTTGATATTGCCCTAACGCAAGGCTGGGGGCTCAGGTTAGCCTGCTGAAGACCATCATGTACAATTTGAAACAAGCCCAGTGATATTAAAAAGTTGTGTTTATAAAGAGCAGCTGCTGTTGTTACAGAATAGATCCTTCCCCTGGCCACATAATCAACAGGTAACTCAATCTTTGCCAGAGCTTTGCTGACAGAAGTGCAGCCTAGGGCTACCGTGTACCTCTTAGGCTATTTAGCACAATGAGGAGAATTTCACTGTAGAGCCCAGATTAGTGTGGATGCAAGAGCTCAGATTAATGTCCAACCTGCCACCTGCCACTGCCCCTTACCCAGATCCTGTATGTGACTACAGTAAAGCTCAAATGCTTCTTTTCTCTTTATGTTGGGTCACTTATTTTCTCCTCCATAACATAAAAACCTCTGAAGATGACTGAATTAACATTTCATCTGTTTCAGTGATGCCTTTTCTGAGACCTCATACTGATTTCACAGGTGGATTGAAAAAGTTACATATATTATAACTGCCATTAATATCATGTTTAAGTTTAACAGAGAACATGACATTTACCAGGAGGACAGCTCTTTATGACACCTGAGTTAAACAACTTCTGCCATCATTGGGGCTGCTCAGATTTTTCAAAAACAATTTAAAGACAAATTATCAGCTCTATGGACATGCATTAATTTGAAAGGCTTGACAGACATGTTCAGCTATTAAGCTGTTGGAGCGCAAAAATCAAAACCAAAGCATGCTGAGCAAAGACATGACATGTCTCTGCTATATAGGCCTTCTCAGCCAAGACTAGCTACAGTTTTACACACTGATCAAAATGCACAAATAGCTCTCTGATACTAATTTTTTTTTGGAAAATACCCCCACAGTGTCTTTTTTATGCTTTAAAAAGATGCATTTACATTCAGTATAACTGAAGGACAGTGAGATTAGTCTTTATCATGCAAAATCTGCATTCTGTTTTTGCACATATCCTGACTATGAATTTGCTGACCTTTTTCTAATGCTGCCTTTATGCATACTTCAGAAAACCATCATCCAATGTAATACTAGACCACCTTAGTATTACCACATTTTTCTATGCATTTCATTCCATGTTCCACCACCTCTTTTCCTCTTACATGTTGTGGCTGGCACACCACATGTCTCCCCTGCTTCCTTTCTGCCCCAGACATCTGCAGTGTCAGCAGTGTGGTCTTCCAACCTCCCCTCTCCACTCAAGCCATGAAACCTGCAGGGTAATCATTTGAATTGCTGCCTCCTTGGCGTCCTTGCCACCGCTGCTTTCCCCTCCAGGATTAACAGATGTTTCCTCAAAACATCTGCCGATTCTCACCTTCCCCTCATTCCCCTCACCTCCTCATTTAACCTTATTTCCCTGACGTCGCCCTGATTTTCTCAAGTTTTACTGAGCCTTCTGATGTTTGCATTCTTTACACAAACTTTCTCATGCACTTTAGGTAAATAACTTACTGTTTTGCATTCCTTTATGGAGGACGAGCAACCTGACAGACAGTTAGGTTGCCCAGTGACATTGAGGAGGTGGCACTGTAACCCTCCAATGACACTGGTATTTTAAAAAGATATAAATATGGAGTCAGATGGTTTAATAAAAGGTTTTTTCAGTTTGCTACCACCAGAGCTGCTCCGTGTCGTTCTTGTGTCGCCTCCCGGGACGGGGGTGACACCCTAGAGCACTTTATTACTCTTTGTTTGCCATTGACAAATGTCCTTGTGGTATTCCTCACCCATCCAGCCCCGCACAAGGGTCGTGGCTGGCCCCGTTTGGGCAGGGTGTGCCAAAGCAGGGCAGGAGCTGTGGCCATCCAAAGCAGGGCAGGAGCTGTGGCCATCCAAACCAGGGCAGGAGCTGTGGCCATCCAAACCAGGGCAGGAACTGTGGCCATCCAGACCAGAGCAGGAACTGTGGCCATCCAGATCAGAGCAGGAGCTGTGGCCATCCAGACCAGAGCAGGAACTGTGGCCATCTGCTGCAGCTGTTGTTTCATGGCTCCTTGCCATGCTGGAGCAGCCCCCGTCTCTCAAGCAGGAGGGCTGCAGAGAGCAGTTGAAATCCATAAATCACCCAGACATGCCAGGTATGCCCAGCCACAGCAACAAGAGCAGCTGCTGAGTGCAACCCAAGCACCTCTTGGAAAACTCTTCTGTAAACAAATCTGCCATTGAATTTTTGGGCACAAATATTAAACATTCTGGACAGCACCCTGCCGAGATAGAGACAAGAGGTTCACAGCTCTCTTTGATCTGTGATCATGTTAAACTTGGCTCCTGCTCAGCAAACAGCAATGTTTCTTTCTGCCTTTTAGGAAGAATCTGCTCTTTCACCGGAGTGTATTGAGGTGTTTTTCTGAGCCTCTGCATGAGCCATGGGCATCACCTCTAGCTTGAAACTGAACTTGGGCCTGAACAGATTCAATAGTTGCCAAATCTAAAGAAATATGGAAGAAAAGACCTTCTGGCATTTAAGAGTCTAGAACTAAGGGAGATTAACAAGTAGAAAGAAAGATAAGCTATCTCTGCCTTGCATGCTGAAATGCATTTAGAACATTCAGTTCTGCATATCATCTCAACAAATCCTAAATACTGGATCCCAGACACTCTGACTCTGATTCTGCTCTGGTCTTGATCTTTTGTGTCAGGAAAGGCTCTGGAGACAACTTTGCCTTATGGAAATCCAATTTTAAGAAAAACAGATATTGGCTATTGACAGATATTGATGATGATGTTGATGATGATGAGCAGGAAAAGGAGGAATAAGAGTAAGAGGAGAAGAAGGAGAAACTGTGGTAGGGAAAGGCCAGGGGATCCCAGAAACACAGCTCTCAAAGTACACTTTTTGGCACGGTTGTGTTAAAGGACTGAATTGAAAAGCCTTTCACATGTGGGACCTTTGCTGCCATGATAGAAAATGACTTGCATCATCTCTCAATGTGACTAGAGCAGTTCTGCTCCTTTTCAAACATGTCAGCAGCTCAAATCACCCAGCTTTTTCTTGGTAGCTCTGTAAATAGGAATGCCAGGATCTTATTGAGGATAACAATTCTGTATAACACTGTCCAGCCAGCATTGCTTGTGCAAAACCAAAAGTTATTTTCTAAGTCAAAACCATTTTTCACAGAGATGTGATCACGTTAATGTCAAGCAACCCAAGTTTATTCCTCCTGTTCATGTGACCATTACAAGGGTATCTACAGTCCTTACAAAAGAAGTAAAAACTTTGCCATCAGAGACCAGTTTTGAAAGTTTGCAAGTGAGGATTTTCACCACTGTCCCATGTGAAAATTACACACATGGACTGCTCAATGCATTGGCTAATGTGAATCCAGGATTTTGGAGAACAGATGAAAAATAAAATTGTGTTAATAGAATATGGAGTATGATAAATTACTTTTGGTTTCAATGTTTTCCAGAAGTCTCTCATCCAGTACATCAACACCTTTGAAGGAAGAGGATGTCATCTTGGGGTATTGCGTGGGCATAGTCCATGCCAAGAATGTTCATGCCATTTTCACCCTGAAATAATTAGATTGCCATTGATTCTTGCTCAATACAGTCAAGATCTAATTAACTACATGTATATCACTGTTTATATCTACTATGATTTTTCGCTTATTTATATCTACTAGCTGGTGTTTTCACTATATAAAAAAATAATACAAGGAAGCCTGAATCTTGCTCTGCCTTTCAGGAGAAGCTCTCCTTCACAATCAGCATGCATGAAAGTAAGCACCAAGATATTTTGTCTGGGCAGAAGAACCCACCTATCCAGCAGGCACAAATGCTTCTCAGCTCAGGCAATGGCATGTGTAGGAGTGAAATAGCCCAGGGGAGAAAAAATGTGTGCAAGGACATGCATACCCCTTAATAAATATCCCTTCAATGAAATACATGCTGTGGACCAGGTCTTGCTTAAAGACAAGTTTCAAGCTGAAAGGTATGTAAGCATGCTGAGAGCATTTCAACAGGCTAAAACAGATAACAGAATAATCTGTCTGCAGCTCTAAGTTTTCTTTTCTTTATGCACAGCTGCCTCTAAATAAGGAGATTGCAATGCTGATCTTTGGATTCCTGAATAAATTCATTCCTTACTTTATCTTCAAGCCTGTCTGGTGGTAGGGGTGATTTAAGTATAACTGGCAAGCCACCATCATTCCATTCTCATATAAGCCAGAATTCAGTAAAGGGGTGGACTGTTCTCCTACAAAAGCTACAAAGCCAGAGGTAGCCAGATGCTTCTTCACAAGTTGCATGAGACATTGTGAAAGTTATTAATGAGGCTTGTAAAGGAAGTCTTCTTGGGACACAGTCTTTATCTCTGGAAAACTGGAAAAGTGCCTCAGCCAGGATCTCCATCAAGTTCAGGGTGCTAGAGCTGGCTGAACTTCATGACCTTTAGGATATAGGTGAGGCTGCTGCAGCTCTGTGTGCATGGGTCCAGCCTGTAGTGAGGCTGAGCACATGTTCCTGATGGGCAAACACACAAAATGCACATTGCTGGTTACGTGGATCAGCACAAAAGGAACCATGCTGCATGCTGGCTCCACTGAGGATTTCTGAACAAAGTAAAAATACTTCTTAAGCACAGAGGGATAGCTGGATCTCCAATTCTGCTTGCATGTGTAAGACCAGGTTTCCACAAGTAATCTTGATGGATTTCATCTTGGAATGTCCAACTTGAAATATGTAAAAGAAGCATGATTTCTAGAGGATTCACATGCTGATGAAATTCAGTCTCCAAAAGCTTCATATTCCCATAGAACAGAATCTCTCTGCTCCCCTGGAAGCACAAGTGCTGTGTTTATCCTCAACATCTTTGCCTCACATACTCCTGGAACTGAAATAACCCTAATTGCCATAATTTAATTAAACTATAATTTTGAAATGTCTGAGTGTTATATGGAGACTGCATGGAAAATATGAGTACAGATAATTGTGTTAGCTAGGAATAATCAAACAGCTAGCAGAGTAAGAATAGGCTGACATTAAGTGTTATCCAAGCTGACAAGTCCTGAGGCTATGGCATAAGGCTGGTCCTGTTGTGGACTGCTGAATAACTGAGGCTGTAAATGTTTATTTTAAAATGGGCAACCAAGGGTGTGTTCCAGAGGATTTGTTACTCCTTACTGAGTTTATGTATATTCCCTCAACAACCACTATAGATATTAGCCCAGCCAGTGCTTGATACTGCATGAACAAAGCCATTTGTAAGGGGGAAAGCACAAGACCTGGGCTTACTGTTAGCAACATCTAGATCATGGAGATGCTTAGAGACTAACCACAGCTAGGGAGGCTTTGGCCCCTTTAATCTATACTCAGATGGCTTTTTTCTTTACTGGCATTATGATTATTTTCACCTCACTCAAACTGAAGAACTATCCTGTGAGAAAGAGGAGAGCTGTAAGGGACATGGTGGCAGCTGCACAACACTCCCCACCTCTGAGAAAGGTTTATCAATCCACTGTGTCCCAGGTGGTGAGCTGCACTCTGTGGTCTTCACTGAGCTTTCCACTGTGCTTTAGCAGCAGAGAATTCTGTGGCAGGGCTGTAGCAATAACCTTCTGCTCCAGGCCACTTCAGCCCCACCAAGTGGTCTCCCCACCCTCAGTCCCTCCTGGCAGCTCCTGTCCAGGCAGGTGGGTGACACAGCAGAGCTGATATTTGAAGTGGCACAGCTGGAGGTGGCTGTTAGTGGAGAGGGAGCAGCACCACTATGTTTGCTTATCCCTTATCAACATACTTTGAATAAAAGACTGTAATCCTTGTTGATTATATTGACATACATTAAAAAGAGCCTCTACCAAGAGATTGGGAAGTCATGGCAGCTAATTAGTAGAAAAGCCATTAAAAGGCATTTTATCTTAAAAGTAGCAAGGTGTGAAAACTCATTTTTGTTTTTAAGGCTGATCAGTTGTATGTTGTCAGTTCTGAGGCAAGATCATAAAGCAGGCTCCTAGAGGCAATAATTAAAAAGTAAAAATCAATTTTCCAACTCTACTGAGGATGTTATTTTTAGAGTGTGTGTTAAGTGCATCCGTGTGCTTCTAAACCAAAAGATGTGAAAGGAAACAAAAGTGAGACTTGTTTCACATCAGCAGTATGGCTCATAGGGCTTTCACAGAGGGAGGCTGCTCTTTGGGCTTTCTCAAAAATGGAAAAGCAAAGCTCAGTTCAGCCTGAGCACAACCCAGATTATAAAGACTGTCTTTGCACCAGGCTCAGACTAAAACAAATCACAAGCTCTGTTTAGCCCAAATCAAAGCTCTGCCTTTCCTGCAATTTGCTCACCAGCTCCTGGGGCAGTCACAAGGGCTGCCATGGGTTTGTAAAGTCCCCTGTGAGTCTGTGAGCTCAGGGCTCACCCCATTATCTCGTGCTGCTGCACCAGCTGCTGGTCACCTTCTGTCCCTCCTGGCAGCATCTGCCCAGCCTGGCTCTGGAGAGAGGACACCTGAGACAGCTCTGCAACCTCATCCTGCCCCAGTGCTCCCTGCTTTCCCTGGCCCTACAGGAGCCCTGGCTGACAGCTGAGTCATGGATTGCATTTCTCTGCAGGAGCTCCTGCTGCTCCATCTCAGCTGCCTGAGCCAAAGGCCCTGAGGGCTGTCCTCCTTACAAATCAAAACAGGAAGGGAAATGTAACAGTGAAAATAATCCAGGCATTAGACTATGAGTTGCCATGGGGAATCAAAACCCAACCAAACAACAAGAACAACAAAAACACCAAAACTCCCTAAATGCCACAGTATCCTAATTATCTCTGTTAAACCCTTTTCCTGGATCTCTCCAGGAGAATCAGTTTATCTTTTTACCCTTTCAGGCTGTTGGGTAGCTTTTGGACATGATCCAAACTCCCTTGAAGTCAGTGAAAAGTTTCCAAGGTCTCTGAATCAAGCCCCAGATGCAAGGTGGTAAAAAGTGTGAGTATCCTGCCTTATACTCCAGGTGAAAATACCCACATTCTACAGGTGCCAAGCATCAGAGCTCAGTAAATAGTTCTTTGCCTTTCCCTGTTTCTCCAGTGCATGAGCAAATGTCTCTGATACAGTAGATAAACCTCTTCTCAGAAAGGAGGACTGGACTGGCTCCTTTCTAGCAGTGAAATTGCTATTGGCAGTGGAGCTGCACATCACAGGAGTGGTCCTTCTCCTGGTCCTTGACTGCATAATTTCACACAAAGCCCTGTTTCAGTGATTTTGTCACCATATGAGACACTTTACCTGGAAACACCGTGGGTCTCTGAATAATGACCCCCTGCTTCTGGTCAGGCTGAAGAATTGTGCACAATCTCAGAATAGTCACCAAACTGCCCATATGGCCCAGCCCATCTATGTTTTAAACAGCCAACCTTGAAGTTACATTCTCCAATCAGCAAACAACCTTAGATAGCACAATTTCAGTGGCAGCCTAGGAGATGGGACACTGACTGATGCCACAAGCAGATAAACTCTGCAGACCTGGGTGCTTACCCATCTGACCCCTTGCACCAAGGTTCTTAAAGAGGACAGATGAGGATCTGGCCATAAAAATAGTTCCAAAGGCAGAGAGACAGAGCAGTAGAGGATAAGGTGATGGGAAGCATTTTAAACCCTCTAATTCATTCCAAATTGTATTAGATCAACTCTGCTAGCAAATAGATGAGGTGAATGCAAAAACCTTACCTGTGAGTTTATAAGCTCTGTTCAGTACAGTTTGTACCAGGGACAAGGACAAGGTTTGCCAAAGCCTCTCATGAGGGTCTCTCATAAAGGCATTGCATTTTGTAGCAAAAGATACACACTCCTCTCCCCACATAGCACCATCTTCTACTGAAAATGAACATCAGAGAGATGTAAGGATAACCCCACATCAAGCCACTACTTGCTGTATCAGCTTGGTTTTCCCAGAAGTGATGCCTCAGGCAAGTTTCAAAATTTAAATTTCTGCTACTCTTCACATTTTCCCAAAGCTATTTTTTTTTCCTAAGCTGTTACAACTCACTGAGAAATTCAGGTTCTGTGTGATTTCCTCCAGCTTTCCTCCTCCTGACCATGGGACTCACTGAACACCACAGATTCACAGAAAAACAAAGCTGGATCTTCTGCCCCTGGGCAAGATCAGCTGCAGACATACAATTTCTGACACATGTCCTGACAAAATGTTCTCTTGTTCTTATTCAACAGCCTTTCTGAACTGTTTCAGCCTTTTCTGCTCATGCCTAACTCAGACCTTTAGTTCAATCCATAAATAAAACTTCATGAGTCCCTTCTGCAGTCAGTGGAGGCCTCCAGAAGGTGGGCCAGAGGCAGCTCAAGCAGGGGCATGGGCAGGTGCTCTGGACAAGTTAGGTTAGACAGCATGAACACCCTGCTATGTGCATTTCCATAGTGTGCCAGGCTGATTTGGAATAAAACTCTTTTAAGTTTTCCTCTCAACCTCTGTGTTGTGGTAAAGGCCAAAGGGGTGAAGAACATCTGGCCAGCTGTGTTGTGGGTACTCAGAGAGAACAACCAGTGGTGGCAACATAGGTGGAGACATGCAAAGATAAGAAAGAAGAGATCTATTTTTTCCCATGAAAGATAGCAGCCATTTTTTAAAAATTCCTCTTCTTGGTACCAGTTATTTTGAAAGTTTTGCATACACACACACCACAAGACAAAGAGAGTGGTCTAGGACTTGTTCTTAATCACCTTACATCTTCACTTCCCTGCTGTGGGCAGCCCATCCCACATTGATTAATTATTTCTATTATTATTGTTATGATTATTGATATATATATATATGTATTGCTATTATAAAAACTGCTAATAATGGTAATAAATATAGCACCTGGTTTAGATTGGCTTCTATCAGCATCTCCCTTTTTAGTGGAGTAAGGTCTCTGCTGAAATGTCTTCCTTCCTACAAAATATTATTCTGAACCCCTTCTTCCACCATGCTCACAACAGACACCATCCAAATACTTTAGTGCACCAGTCACTCCTTGGAAATACCAGTGTTTTGTGAAGAGCTCCTCTTTTTAACAATAGATTGCTATTTCAAGCAAATACTTGGTGAGTCTCCAGATTTTGCCAGTGGGTCCTGGCATCTTTGGAAAAAAAAAAAAGATATTTATGAGCAATGCTGGTGGGTGGAGGGGTGTACATCAGGCATGTAAAAAGCATACCTTGTGGTTTTAGTGCTGCATGAATTGTAATCACTGAAGGTAGTGAGGTGCATTCCAGTCACTGTGACAAAGATAAAAGGCAGAGATTTGCCTCCCTAATTATTTATGGAAGCCTGGTGTTCAACTATGCAATGCTGTCATGGATAGATTTCCTTTCAGAAATGCTCTGCAACATTAGCTGCCCCTCAAAACATCCCCTCAGTAATTTCTGCACAGATGAATGGTGACAGGACAGGAGTGCTATTTGTTGTGCAGGTGTGACTGGAGTGTAGGGCACTTGGGAGTGGCTCCTTGTGCTCCCCAGGTACATCATGTTAAACCTCAGAGACCCCACAAAGCAGGAACAAGTGTCGCTGCCCAAAAATGAGTGTCTCAGCTATCCTGGGTGAAACTGCACATGGGTACAACCCTTCTCCCTCCTGCTCTTCCTTTTGGCTTTTCTCTCTTCACTCCAGATTATACTCTGGTCATTCTTAACATGTCATCTGCCAGGCATCTTTTAGCTAACTATTATCAGATGGCTTAGATAAATACTGCCTTGTCCCGGTCTTGGCTGCTCATTCTTACCCACAAACTACCTCTCCTGCTAGGCTGAAATAATTTTTTTTTTGGAATTTATCTGTTTTTTTGGCTGAGTGAATCACCTCAGACCCATGGAGCCCAAAGCACCATTCAGCTTACCTGAAAGTGTTGGGACATCCTCACTTTTTAAATGTCCTCACTTTTAGACAGTGAGCACTGCTAGAGAAAACAAGACAAAACCTCTCAGATATTAACTATAAAGATTACTTCAGAAAAAGTGTTGCTCCAAGTCAGCCTTCAAGTGGAAATCACCCCTGGTGGAGCTGGATTCAGAGAGGGAAAAGGGCAAGAGAGCCTGTGATCCACAGATAACTTTTACAGCTTTCCCCTTTTGCTGCTCAGTGCTTTTCACCCAGCTGTAGCAGCACAGAACTAAAGAAACCCCAACTCTGCCTGCTAAAGGAAATCTAATGCTAATCCATGCACATGCTGCTCTGAGCTGACATGGGATTGCAGCAGAAGGTTTTAAAGGAGATCTGCTTAAAGCCTGCTGGCGGCTGGCAGGTCATTTGCATGTCAGAGAACACTCCCGATGGAAACAAGCAAGCATAAACACCTACCCTTTACAAGCCTGCTCCATGCTCAAAGAAACCTGATGCTCAGCCATGTGGAGAAATCATGTCTTTCCTCTCCACAGCATAAAGTTCACTGAAATGGAAAACAGCTCTTACAGCTGAGTGCTCCAGCTGGAATTATTAAGTATTTTTAATAGCTAGCAAAATGATGCATTCACTTTATCTGTTACCGTGTAAATACTCTGTACTAAATACATGAAACCATTTTTTGCAAGGTTAGTTTGGCTTAGACACATACTATAATAATTTTAATGAAAATGTTTAGGCCTGAAAAAGGATTTAAATATTATTTCCTATCACTTTAGTGCCTTTGCATAAAAGTGAATGTGATCCTCTATGTTTAAATGGTTTAAAGCACCCAGCTTAAACTGCATTACACAAGAACTTCCATTTTGCCATTAATAGCCCACGCTTAATTTGAAATGCAGAAGAAAAGTAATAATCAAAACCTGATTTTCCAAGCATTTTCTAGTTTAAATAAAACTCTATATCACTTACATAAAAAAAATGTGATTTATTTGCTAAGTTAGGTGAATCTTAAAAAAGACACTAAAAGCAGAATTTATAAAGAACACAGTTTACCTGAGCTGCCTTGAGGAGTCTCTCTATAACACACGCTTGCCTGGGCTCATCCTTTAAAACTGAGTTAATAGGGATTTAATGGGAAAACAATGCCACACGCTTACCAGACTGGCAGCCATGGCTCTCTGAGAGGATGCCCTCCTTCTGCATCCTCATCACTGCTGTCCCTGCTGTCCCTGCAGACCGTGGTGGCCTCTTTCCCCACATAAGGCTCACAGAGCACCAAAGCGGTACCGGGTGAGTGGGAGGAAACCTGTTCTGTTTGCAGGTCAAGGAGGCCTCTGTATTTTTAGTACCTGGATCCTTGCCCATCCCACTGCCCCTCTGGGATCAGCTCCCTACCTTGGTTTTTGAGCATGATCTGACAGTCCTGGGAAGAGACAAAAACCTGTTCTCAGCACTGAGAACTGTGCATGCTCGTGGCTGTTTCAGCCAATGGGCATTCACACACATTTAAATCTTCTTCTGCCCCGGGGTCTTAGGCACCTGCTGAGACTTTAGGAATCAGTTCCAGGGAAATCAGTTTCATCATTTGGAAGCCACTGCCCAGCAAAACTCAGACATTTATTGTCCTTGAGCTATTGGCACTCAGCCTGAGGACCCTCAAGTAAAAGTTTAGGGTGGTCTGAAAGATGAATCAGGGAGGGAGCCACGGAGTTGTTCACATTTGGTCACAGCTCTTTTCCTGTCAGACCAGAGGCAGGTGGCTCTGGCTCTCCACAGTGAAGTTATGCTCCCAGCAGGAGCTCTAGCACCCCCTTCACCTGTGGGTGTGATTTAACAACCCTCAGGCCTCTGCTGGAGGTTTTAGTGTTTTACTGGGGATTCTTGTCACCCTTCAGTACATTTTATACTGAAATAAATTAAACCACTTCTATCTATATGCTTCAATGATTTTAAAATATGATTTTACGTTATCTGAACGGTTGGTTAATACTGTACAAGACTTCATATCCTGGAAAAAAGCCTGCATTTTTCACCAGCCCTGCAGTGACTAACTCCCCAGAGATGCTGAGACCATTTTATAGCCACACAGCAAGGTGATAAGTCTGGCTCTTGCAGCAGGAGCCTCTTGCAGGCCTCTCTTCATGCCCTGTTAAGGCATGGCAGTGTGCCAGCAGGGGACAAGAGTTGTGGCTGGGGCCATCCCTACTGGGTCTGCTGATGCTGCCCTCACAATTCCTTCTCCTGTATGATAAACAACCCTCTGTTTGCAGTTCTCCTCTACTGGATAAGATGATTCTTGTTCCATCACCTTGAGTCTTCCATTAAGGGATGGTACAGGAGAGCAGAAAACCTAAAATGTGTGAGATGAACATGGGTTGCAATGGCCACAACTGTGATGGAGGGGTGCCTGCTTCAGAAACAGGAGCCAAGCATGTCTCACCTAAAAATAAACAACTTTGGGGTCCAGGCTTTTGGACACTCATATGTGCCACAGAAATGCCTGTTACAGCTCTTCAGCACTTTAGAACTGAAGTTAATAGCTACATGATGGGAAGCCAGAGTGAAGAACACCTGACATGTGTAGCAGGTCACAAATGACATTTGTAAATGATGATAGAACAACTTCACCCACACAGACAAACGAAAGAACTAGCAGGAGGTTACCTGTGTCCTGTGTCTAACCTGCCAGGCTACACCTGCCTTATTTTGGGCCCACAGATACTGCCTCTTAAGGTGGTAGCTGTAACCTAGGCTACAGCAATCTGTCATACTCCAGCTGCCTCAGTTTCCCTGCTTTCTGTATCCAGAATGAAGCCCTGAGCACTCCCAGTGACCACCACATTCCTGAGGGATCAGTCACTTTCCATGACTATCAGATAAAGAAAAAGGGATGAGTTAAATTGTCACTAAAAAAATGCAGCAAAGGTGTGATTGGGTCATCTGTCAGCTCAGCCTCATGTGTGGAGACAAGACTGAAGGTTAGATGGACTGCCAGTGCTAATTTCTCCAGGGGTGTGCTCTAGATGAAGCTGTACCCTCCCCTGCCAATGTGTGAAAAGATGTCTGGGTTAAGCCAGCACAGCTCTGCAGGCTCAGGTAAGCCTCACACCTTCCCTTTGCATGAAGATGTACCACAAGAGAGTGCTGCCTGAAAGCTTGTATATCTTACTCGTGCAAGCTTAGGCAGAATCACAGAATGACAGAATCATCAAGGCTGGAAGGATCTCCGAGATCAACTAGTCCAACCTTTGGCCCCTGGAATGCCTCCTGACTATGGCAGCAGAGCTTGGGGCTGCTCCTGCAGAGCCAACTTTTGCCATCCCTCCATCCCTCCCCAGAGCTGAGTTTCTGAGAACACTCTCTGCTGCCTATCAGCCCCACTTCAGAGGTGATGAATTGCTGTTGACAACCCTCTTCAAGTGAGCCAAACACACCAGGAGGAGCTGTGTGAAGCCTGACTTAGATTAAGGCAGGTAGTGGTTATCCACCATCATGGGTCTGTCATTAGCTATTAATTAAACTAAGTAAAAGATAAACATTGTTTTTAAGAACCATTTCCAGGTATTAAGGGTTTGCCCTCACTGTATATCCATACCCTAGCACCTGCCAAAAGGAAGTTAAGTAGCTTTTAAATTCTTTGGCTAAATGTTTCACACAGTATTTGCTCTTAATTTTAGAAATGTCACCCTGCTTTTGGAATGGCTGAAACTTTATGTAATGTTCAATTTTTAGCAACCTGCCTACTGTCAGTCTACACCAATGACAGCAACTAAATCTGTCTGGGAGTCTGAGAAGGATTTCCAGGAAAACCCTTGATAAGATGATACAGTGCATTATTCAAGTTGGTGCTGGTCTATCTTCTTGGCTCTGAAGCCAAATGAATATTTTGGCTGATGTGGGGCTTCCCCCACAGCCACTGCTTCTCACCCCTTCTGCAGTACATGTGATGGCTCCCAGCAGTCCCTAGGCTGTGGGAACCTGCTGGGAACAGGCTGCACACATGCACACCCCCATGAGAACCCTCCAGCCCAGCTGCCTACTACTCTGATCCTCACATCCTCTGATCCATGCAGTCCCCAAACACAGGTGTGCCCATGGAGCAGAGGCTCAGCCAGGATATGTGGTGGCAGTGCTAGCACCACATGGACTGGCTTAGCTGCCTGGATCTCACTCAGCCCTCAGTGTGCCTCTGTTCACCCATCCCAGGAGTTAGTGGGTGGCTGGGGTGTTTTTGCAGGTGAGCCATCACCACATGATCCATCTGCTTGCATCCAGCCCACAGGGCTGTATTCCTAGTCAGAACTTAGCCAAGGGCCTGGCTTTCTGCTGCTGTGTCAGTGGGCTCTGGCTCCCTTCTGGTAACACAGGCTGTTATTCCAAAGTCTAAAAATCAGGCATCTCATTTTGTGCTATGTGGTTTTCTTCACTGAAACATCAATATCAAACTCAGATAGGGAGGAGACAGACCTTGGCCCCAAAAGCAGGAATATCTCCTGTTGTCTGCTATTTAGACAGCAGTCTCAGGTAGTGTAAGCTTAGTCTATATTTTTGATAAAGAAATTCTTGAAAAATTCTAAAATTGCAAAATTTGCAGAAAGCTTTCTATGGATGGGAAGTAGTTGCTGGTTAAAAATGATGGTTTGTATTCAAATAAGGGCTACATTTTTCAGGAGTTGACAGAGGATAATGCCATTGCCTTAAACCTGAGCAAACCTGAAAGAGGACACAATAAGATACGCTTTAATCAGTGTTTTATGTCATCATAAAAATCATCCTAGTGATGCCTCAAAGGAAAAATTCTTCTGTGTCTTCTTTATTCTCTACTCTCATGTCCTTTCCCTACTAATTACTAAATGTTCCTAGAAGTCTGAAGAGAAAAATATTAAAGAATAATTTTATTCTTTAGACACTGCTCTCTTCTTTATTCCTTTGCAATCCCCATGCCTTATTTCAGCATGTACAGTCAGTTTTTTAATGTTTAGCAAATAGAAAGAAAATATTTCTAACACTGAACCAAAAGGACATCTTCATTTCTATTATCTTGGCAGAGTCAAGGTACCAGATTTTGTAAGATACTAGATTTTGAAACATCTGTGCTCTGAAGATCCTTGAGTCCTGGATGTGAAAGAAGTGAAGCTACAGCTTTCATCTCAAAGCGCTTTAGCAAAAATTATGTTCAGAGTTTTTTCTCAGCCTCTCACCTCATAGAATTTTTTTCTATATTCATCCACCATAAAAAAAATTTAAGTTGCCACTTAAACTAGCATTATATCTTTGTAGATCTCCTGTCTAAAGTTGGCCAGATGAAGCAGTGCTTGCTCAAATCTAGCAAAGTCTCAGCAGTAGCCATGAAACATTTTGCAGTGCGGGTTCTGCATTAGAAATGAAGGAGTGAAATTTCAGCTTTGGGGGTTCATTACTGCTAAGGCTTATGCATCTTCTCTGCCACTTTGCTAGTGGTGGCCTGGAAAGCAATACAGCTAGAAGGATTTTGAAAAAATGAAGTAGTATGTATTGTTTTGCTAGATAAGTACATGAGCCTTTGATCTAATGTATCTGTGCCTGCCTCAACGCATGGTATCTACCCACCACTGTTTTCCTAGCTTTGCCTAGACACTCCCCTCTGAAACAATTCCTTTTTAGAGTGCCTCCTTGCTTTGTGCCAGGCACTTTGCTATCCGCCTGAGCAGATGGAAATATGCATGCCTCCAACAAATGTGACCTTGTTAAGCTGCTCATCCTTCATGTCTGAGCGAGAGAGAGAGAAGAAAAATGTTACACCCACTACCTTCCAGAGGGCAAAAAGCCTCCAACGAGGCGCGCTTGCCGTGCCGTGAGGTGTCTCCTGGTAACGCTGCCTTGATATGATCAACATTGCAGCTACTGCTTCTCAGCATCTCAGCGTTGCTACAAAGCATATGCTGGCCTGCTCACCAACGCCTGCTCTCCCTTCACCTCCTGGAAAACACACCTGGGGTAAAGGAGGGCTGCCGGGAGGAGCCAGGGCACAGCAGGAGCTGTCATTTTGGCAGTCGCTGAAAAGGTAATGTGAGAGATAAGCACAAAAATAGAAAGGTAATGTGTGAATGGCAAAAGAGGACAAATGGAGGTGTGTAAATAGCTTTGCTCTGTGACTTGATCCTAAAAGAAAGTTCTAAAAAAATGACTGCAACTGCTGCAGTGCAATTGGGGTTCGTCTCGCTACATACAAGATACAAGAAAGTTGTAAGTCTAAAGTCTCTGAGCATGACCAAAGAAGCAGAACATGAACCTACAGAGAGTAATTAATCTGACCTCTCTTAGGTGCTTAAGTGTCCTCTGGAGCACCTATTCATTCCTAGAAGAAGAAAGAATATTATTCTTATCCCTTGAGGACTCCAGTCAGTTGCTCCCAGGGAGGTGTTTCAAGCTACTGGATATACCCTGGGGTCTCTGAGACACCTGCACGGGGCAGGACAGAGGATGCAGGAGCTGGAGGTGGCCTGTGCTGTTGTGGCTGCATGAAGGATCCCAGGGCACCACACAGGGCATGAACCAAGGTGTGGGCAGTGGAATGAACTCCCTAACCTCCAGGTTCTTACATCAGGGCTGATGAATCTTCACACAAATACAATGCCACCAAGAACCACTCAGCCTATTGTCTTAATAAGGATAGAAAGTGTGCCTGTTTTAACTCCATGAACTTCAGCCAACCAAGCCCCACCCCTGTTCCTCTGCCGAAGTGAATGTGAGGTCCAAGGACTGCTCCCAGTGTGATGCCACATTTCAGTGCTTACAAGTTACCTTGTAACTTAAGGTGAGAACCTTAAGCATTGTCCTAAAAGAGGAAGAATTGTGAAAAGTGGCAGGGGAATCCAAGGGAATGGCTGCAGAGATGTGAGGTTGGAGAGTGGGAAGGTTGACAGTGAGTGAGGAAGGGGTTCCCATGACCTTTGGTCCATCCTAAGCCTTCTCTCCACTCCTCCACACCTCTTTATAGCTTTTACACTCACTTCATCTAGTACTGGCATTTCTTTCCAAGTTTTGTAGCTGCTGAATACAAGGAAAGGAAGAATATGCAATTAGAATGTAGTAATAGAATATACCATTAAGGATACATAGGAATTTTTGTCTCTGTATACACATAAGATGCATCTGGCACTACAATTGCTTGAGACTGAATAAATCTAGGCCCTTCCAGCATATTTTAGACTGTTGAGGCCTGACAATTGGCAACAGAATGGCTTGGCTTTCATCATTCACCCTTTGTCTTTGGTGGCAGGATCCCACTGATGCAGTGAGGTGAGGAGTGAGCTACCAAAACCTCATGTCTGTTTTTCAGGCAGGGCAGTGTGGATGGATGATAGCAGCTCTTAAAAAGTATTGGCTCACTGAGCAGTTGTTAGCAATATACAAGAAAGTCTTAACAGACAGCCTAAAAATCAGAAACAAATTTGCACTTGGGACAACTTAAAAGCAGCTACTGATACCCAATATCTGTCCTTTGTTGGGGTAGTGAGGTGGCTGCCAGCCAAGTGTGTGTTCTCTCCTTTTAGGGTCTAGGTCCCTGCTATTGGCAAATTGTTTTCATGTTTGGTAAACCAGCCAACTTGTGACCTATTAGATGCTGAAAAGTGAAGAGTGTGCTCTTCTATCCCTGTTATAATAACCAAAAATTAATAGGCCAGATTATCAAATCTGATCTGGTGCTTCTGTGGTGTTTAGGAGATGAGGAGCTGGCAAACATCCAGCTACAAATGACCAGCTAAAAATGCCTCTCCTGGTCGCCCCAAATCACAAGAAGAGCAAAAATTGAGAAGAAGCAGGTAGAGGTGATCCCCATGCAAAGCTAAGCTTAACCCAGGTCCCTGCATCAGTGTGAGTGAGGTGTCTTAGCCCACAGCTACAGACTGTTGAGAAAACACAACTGGACTCATCCTGGTAGCTCTCACTTTCTGAACCAACCTAGAGCAGACTGTAGGTCAACCAAGCAACTGGCCATAGCTTTCTGCCAAGCAGCATTTCTTGGGGTAATCCTTGGTGGTACAGTGCTGTCTCTGAAGAGGGGCAGAGACACATTATCAGCAGCTTCTGAGTAATGTTTCAGCACTGGAAAAGAGAAGAGACTCTTTTTTCACTGCCCTAGACCCACAAGAAATTGATAAACTACCCCTTTCCTTCCTTCCCTCTTGAAGGGACCCGTCTCTCAAAAGGGGCATGAGATTTCTGCCCTCCTTAGCTGCTCTCTCCATAGACAAGGGAGGAAAGGCAGCCTCAGAGTGGGAGGTATCTTCAGGCTTCACTGGAAAAAAAAAAGAAAAAAAATCCCTTCTTTTCTGGCAAGGAAAATGTTGGCAGTGTTAATCATTGCCAGTGCCAAGTGTTAAGAAAAAGACAAACAATGAAGCAGATTTCAACAAACATGAGATTAAAAGCAGTGCCTCTGGCTTGTGTTAATGGCCTCCTGATACTCCAACTTGTGGTGTTAAGGAGAGGTTGCCTATGTGTGGAATGGGAAAGATTAGATGTTACCCTTACAGGTTTGCTTTATCTATCACATGTCTTGAAAATGTCTTTTTAAAAAAAGAAATCTGGGATTCTTATTCAGCCCTGTTTTCAGAATGTGAGGCTTGATGTAAAAGATCAAATCATTGAACAAAATGATAAATGGTCATCACATGCATCATGTTGTGGCCTTTTTCTCTTAAACACTTTGGTACTTCTGATTAAAGTATCATACAGTAATCCTCTACCTCAACTAAGACCTGGGAGAAACATGCAGTAATTGTCTCAATTTTAGATCTTGTGGCTGTGTAGACTCTTCTTTCACCACAAACTACAGGATGGATACTCTACTTTTTGTTTAAATTAGTCTCCTGGTTCCATCAGGACAGGTTCAATTTTTGCAGTGGCTGAGATGGGCCATGGCCAGTAGCTGGAGGTTCTTCTATGCCACCTCATCTTTGCCAAGCCTGGGGAGAAGAGACTTTCTCTTCCAGGGAGAAGGGCCTCCTTCTAGTCAAGCCAGCATGGTGGAAGGAGCAGTGGGGGTGAGCATGGAGGTGAGCATGGCTCTGAGCCAGAGGGGCACTGGGGGTGGCGTGGAGGAGGGGGCAGTTGGGCATTTTCTACTGTGGTGAGCAATAATGTCTGCTTTCTTGCACCCTCTATCACCAGTATTGCTGCTCTTACTGTTTGTTTCCTTATCTCATTGCTGTTCCCAGTAAACTGTTCTTATCTTAACCCGTGATCTTAATTTTTTGTGCTTTTCTCCCCAGCCCACCTCAGGGGAAGAGGGACAAGGAGGAGGGTACCAAGCAAGTAGCAGTCTGGTTTGGAGAGGCTCAGTGGCAACAATAAATTGGGGAGTACCATTCCTAAACCACAACAATTAGTCCAGAATCTTCCTTCAAAACTGTTTTTGGTGAAAACCAATGTAACATTTTTTTTCCTAAACAAGTGTTTGCTTTCCAAAGCAAATATTTAATTTATTGAGAAAATAAATTTAACTAATTGAAACCTTGACCCTAGGACCTTGTGAAAGCTGTGGTTCAGTGGCTCCCCTGCATCACCTTGATTCCTGCTGTGTTCCACTGCTTCGCCAGGGAACACGACTCTGCAGCAGCAGAATTGCAAGGTCACAGGCATCACTTGCCCAGCAAGCCTGCTGTGTGTGGAAAGGATGTGGATGTGAGAGAGCTAATAAACAGATCTCAACAGTCACTGAAGAGACATTTCTAAAATACTTTGGTTCTTGGTGGAGAGATTTTTAAAAATAAAAAAAAAATAACATAGATGTTTCTGGTGTTTTTTTTTTTTCACACAATCAGATTTTCCTTGCAAAGTGAGGAGGAAGCATTTGTTTTCTGTCAGCTGGTACAAACTATTATTGCACCTGTGTAATTTGGCACTCGATGCATTAATTATGTCTCTGTATTGCCATAGTGCCTGAGAGCCCTGACAGAGACCAGAACTTCAGAGAAGCCAAAACATTTCTTTCTTGAAGCTGAGGTAGCAGATGTCTAGCTGACAAATAACAAATCCTTACATTTGTTTGAAAAAATTCTTAGTGCCTTTCAGACCACAATAAGAATTCCTGTCTATAAGATGATAAATTTGAAAAATTGCCAGTTTAGATGCAACATGTTCACCAGACACAACTAGAAGCAGAGACTTTTTAGCAATTAAATACAAGAGCAGGGTCCTACTGTTCTATGCAAATAAAAAGTTGAAAAATAGTTGTTTGTGAATTTGTGCTAGATTCAGCATTATCAAACAATACCTAAACTCAACCCAAAATTTCTCCTTTGCTTGGTGTCAATTCTCTGATGTCTAATGAGGAGATAACCTCAACCCTACATCCCTCTAGGGTTTTGTTTCTCTAGTTAACTGCTTATTTGCATGACTCCTGTGGGGGAAAAAAAAGAGCTCTATTTGAGAGCACCACCCTTTTAACAATGCATATGGAAAATTATCAGGGTCTTCAATGGTTTTTGGGTGACACACACACACACACAGAGTGTGACTGGACAGAAGGACATCTGCAACAATGTGCCCAACAGGATGCTCTCCCTCTTTCAGAGTTTTGTGGTGTCCAGCAGCCTAAAAACCTTTCCTATCAGGGTCCTCTGTATCAGTTTAAATAGGAAAAGCACTTGGAAGCTAAGTTCCTATTTTTGCCTTTATGATGGCATTTCAAAACTTTCCCCAGAATCATCTCTCATGTGTTAAAGAAACTCCTGTGTGGGAGGAGAGAAATAGTGCTGAGCAAGACCGCGAACAGCATGGAAAGGCTGTCTGCCAGATTTTGCCTCATCATCCTCAAATTCAGTTCTGAGGGAGTCCTGAGTCACTTTCATGGATATAAAAGTAGAATATTTGCACAAACCTAAGTAAAGATATGGAATTTAACTTCCACTTTTCTGCCGGCTTCTCAGCTCTATATTTTTCTTGCCCACTTTTCTATTTCATCCTTGGATTTTCTCAGCTGTCATTTACTCAGTTTATTATTCTCTGGTTTATGTCCACAGCCTTGTTAGTGCTGTCACTCAGATGCTGCAAGGGAAGACAGCCTGCTGATGTCCAGAGGAAAAAGAGGAGGGTGAGTAGATCTGATCACACCTCTGCTACATTCATACCTGTGCTGTGGCTGACCTGTTAAATTGTCTGGGGGTGTCTCCCTGCTGGGTACCCCAGAGAGTCCCAGCCACAGCAGAGGAAAGGCTGTCATCTCTCTGACAGTGTGCAGGAGAGAGGTGAGGAGAAAAAGGAGGGAAGTCATCAGGCAGAAAAGAAAATGAAACGGGAGATTTCTCTGTCCCTGGCAAGGGTTAAGGCAAGTCCAGACAGGGACAGGGATCTCATTCATTGTTGAGAGAAAGAAAGAGATGAAAAAGAGTAGTACTTAATCTGATATAGTTGTTTGTGGTCTTTCAGTAAGGAAGGCTCAGCAGTTCCCAGTGCAGGTATGGGTGGGTTAGGCAGAAGCATGGGCAGTGTTGGTCAAAAACTCTTCAGACATCAACAGACCCAAGTCTCTTCCATGGCCAGGGAGAAAGACAGTTCTCTTCCACCAGTGCCATTCCCAGCCTGTTTGGCTTTAGAAAAAGAACAACTTGACCCTTACTCATTGCCCTTTTAGATAATAGCATAAAGGTCACCTCTGGTTTTGAGAGCCTTTTAAAATAAAAAAGTTAAAAGGTCACATGGACTCCAATATATGGTTAAACTTTGATCATTATGCAGAGCTTTGCTGTGTCATGGGACAGGAGGAGGAAATGGCTGTTGGCCTTTTCTCTTTAAATTCATAAGAGAGGAGATGGAAGTTTTTGCCCTCATCTACAGAAGTAACTCAAATGGTATATCAGGAAAAAAAAATCTGTATAGAGATGATTTCACTGTACTACTGGATCATACGATTAATCTCCTTCTGTTTTTAACAGTTTTTATTTCAGATTACAAAGCATGGTAACTGAGTTCTTTTTTTGTTGTTCTAGTTCTACTGATTTATCTTTTCCTTCTTGCTTCTTCATCAACGTTTATATAACAGTCAGTCATCTGCACCACCTCTTCTAATTATATGAGAATGCCCAAGTTTTTTGATGAGGAGTAAAAACTCTTATTAGGGCATTTTGCTTATCTATTACTGATACCCATTTTACAGGGAATTCCCTCCTCATTCCCTCTACCCAGGTAGAGGGAATACATTCAAAGGTCAGCATGAGATCCAGAACTAAAGCAATAAGTCAACAACACATTTAAGGTTTGCAGGTGATCTATAGGACTGAATATTAGTCAGTAATTTCATTTATGGAATGGTAGCTGATTGAAGATTATAAGCTGAGTGGAGGTCATAAAAGTTTCTGCCATACCACAGCTGCTCATTGTGAGATAAAACCTGTTGGATCCACACACACCACTACATCAGGATATCCATGTGGGAAATGTACCCAGGGAATAAGGCTTATATACTACTGATGTAAAACTACAGCTGCTTTGGAGAAGAATGCTCCACAACTTCTTATAATCAGGATCTGCCCATCCTTGCCACTATTTAGAAAACAGCTTTCTTTTGGGGGGAGGAAACTGCAATGACATAATCTGCCCCCTAAAGTGTCTGACAAGAGATATATAGATGTGAGTACAAGAACAGCAATCCTCCCCCACAGTATCCTCCCAGTATCCACAAATGACTACAAATGATTATCACATTGATCTTTAAAAAGAACTGTATAATATATCGAAACAATAATTTTTTTAAAAGTAAGATACTGCAGTTAAGTTTAGAAATGTTGCACTGTAGGAGTAGCAGCAAGAATGACAATTTAGGGGGAAATACCTCTGTGAGTTGCAATTTTGCGTATTTCTGACTACAGATGATGAGAAGAAAAAAAAAAAAAGTCTGTTGGAAGAAACCTGATTTGGATTAGATATTTATAACATTCTGAAAGGCACATCTCCCCTAACTCCCCCTCATCCTATACCTCATTTCAACAGAGGGCCATACCCAAGTTCCTGCTGGACAGTCAACAGTGAGCATCATCTCCCTGGGCCTGCAGAGAGGCCAATTCCAAGTCAGCAAGCACATCTCCAGGAAAAACATCTTTATTTTTTTGGTGTGGCCACTGTCCCTTGGCCTCTGTTTTGAAGTTCATTGCTTTCAAGAGCTGTGAGCATCCAGATGTCTCTTGTCTCAGCTGAGAGAGCTTCCTGAGCAGTTTTCCTTCCCTGCCCTTTTGCAGTTCATAATTCTGACATGAACCATCTTTTCATGGGATAGAAAGTCACTTCATGAAGTCAGTAGGACAACATTTCATGGATCATTAGGTAGCCCAGCACAGGAGGATTGTTTGGAGGAACAAGGTAAAATGGAGAGTACAGTGACAGACATTTTTACTCTGTCATATCCCAAATCCTGAATGCTTGAATAATTTATGCTTCTGCACAGATTCCTTAGTGAGAAGACAAAACAAAATCTGATAATGTTTCTTTTAAGCAAGTCTCAACAAAATCATAGATCTTGCTTGCCAGATAATGAGGTTGCTGCTTTTCCTTCTCCTTTTTGAAGGCATTGTATGAATTTTTGTAGTCTTGGGTTATTGCCCTGGAGAATGGCCCATAATTTGAGTTACTGAACATACTGTCTTTGTTATGACTTTGAATGGGGTTCTAAATAAATCATGAATAACAAGAAAAAAACCACAGCAAACAAATACAGAAGCATCCATGTGACCAGACCAGACAAGACTAGCCTTTTGTATCCAAGTAAATCGTGTGGTGGGAAGTGGATCTGCTCCCACTGAAAATGACAATTAAAAGTCCTGGTAATGGCTGCAAACTTTGTATGGCCATCACAGTGATGGTTCGTGTGCTCCCTTGCACTTTTCATGGTGGGCTTTCTCAAGCACCAGAGAAACCCCTGCCTCAGGAGGAAGGTCACACAAGTTCAGAAGAGGAAGGCCCAAGAAGCCTTCAGCACTGAGAGCAGGGAGCTCATGAAGGTTTGTAAGGAATTCAGGCACATTCCCCACCTGGAGCAGTGAGATGAAGGTGGCCCAGGTCTAAGGACAAATTCCTTTGGAAAAGTATCAGCAAGAGACTATCTGGCAGTTGTGTAGGCACAGGGTTATCCATGTATTGAGACAGATTCACTTTTCTCAGCTGGCATATCCAACATTCAAAGATAATTTGTGAGTTGCCACCATTTCATGTCTGTCAGTCAGACTGTCCTGGTCCAAACACTGCTCATCGCTCAGCTGGCCAGCTGCTCATGTGTCATCTGCACAGAGAGGTGCTTCTCTTGGCCACCACAGGTCATGCTTCTTGCCACCACTGCATGTGTACCCAAAAATATGGCATGCAGGTTGTGCAGGCCCTCCAGGAAATGACAGAGACAAAGACATGGCTCCGTATATGTTCTGGCCAGCTTGAGGGACAGCTTCCCAACTTTCCGCCCCCAGTTTTTGTATCAACCCTGGCAGCTGCAGAAGGAGAAGCTCCAGTGATCTGCAGCCTGAAGATACTTCTGGAGCCAATGTCTGGTATGAACAAATATTCAAGGGATTTAAAAGAACTTACTGTGTAGTACAGAAAGAAATATTTCTTCATTAGCTTTGGTTAAGGCCTACAGACTTCAAGTTAATAAGAGCTTTACCCCTGTTTTCTGCTTCAGAACAGATCCAATTAGGGTTCAGATCTTTCCTGGTTTAAACAAATCCTGTGCTACAAATCCTAATGTGTAGGTGATGTGCTGATATGTGGGAATGAAGGGATGTGGTAAAAATATAAATACACTTAAGGGAATAAAAATCCAGGAGAGAAATACAGGATGAAAGGATCATTTAAATGCTAAAAAAATAAGCAATGATTTGGTTCACATAAAGTAGGTTCAGAAAATACTTCAAGTGTAATTTTTATCTTTGTAATATTTCTTTGAGAACTGTGAAAGTGTTTGTAGCTGGCTGAAGATCCTCTGGGAAAACATGTACATTCTAGCAGCATTATCTTCTCAGTCTGTTCCTATGACTTCTGTGTACTGCTGCTGTGACAACAGATTAGTTGCAGCTATTCCAGTTTCCAATTGAATTTAGATTAATGGGTCATTTTAAGGTCTTCTCTAAAGCTATTGCATACTCCACATAAATTATATGAGAGCTGGGGTATTTTGGAAATAAAGAAAATGTTTTCAAAAGCCCATATATTGCTACAGTTGTTTTTTTTTAACCTTGTGCCTTTGTCATTTTTCCAATGGAAAATGGAGAAAAATGTCTTCCAAGACAATGTACAAACTTTCTCTGTTTAGCTGTATGGTGTTAATATTTCATTCTAGTCCTTCACAGTGTATAAACTTGAAGCTCAGTGAAATAAATGGGGTAGCTGGAATTCACAAACATAGCTGCAAATCCTATTAGCAGTTAAACACAACAGGTCTGAAATGCACCCTAGTGTGCATGAAATCTACTGTGCAAACAAAAAATAATCACTTTGTGTTGAGTGACATTTGCAACTTAGAGTTAAAAATATCAGAGAAATTAGTGCATTTAAGCAAGTCTGTCTTTTCCTGAAAATGTCTACTAAGTCACTTAGTGACTTAACTAAGTCACTTGAAACTTAATAGAGGAGAGAGAAAACCAGCCAAGGAGATGTCCTGGTCTAGCACAAGGTTGGAGTGTGACAATAGATGGGCCTGTTACGTGGCAACCAAAGAAAAGCAGGAGGGTGTTTAGCTTCCAGCAGCACTAAAGTAAACAGGTAAGAGTGGGAGGCTGGAGGGGGATGTGCCTCTGTTACGCACTGGAAACTGCTATCCAGGATATCTAAACACATTCCTGGTGCTCTTCCAGCCAGCACCTGTCTCTTACATCCGTGCCCAGGTCTAACACACTGGTGTAAGCAGCCTTGTTCCAGCTGCTGTAACAGTCACCACGCAGGAAGAAATCCAGTCCATTTGTAAAATTAGGATTTGGTCCCAGAGGCTCAGCAGGATGTCACTGACATCGACTCCATGGCCATGAGCTGCTCAGTCTTTGTAGGACCAGATCTTCCATTCCATCTTGATGTGAGGAGGGCAGGGCAGGGCAGGAAAGGAAAGGAGAAAGGAGAAAGAAAAGGAAAAAGAAACGAAAGGAAAGGAAAAAGAAAGTGTTCCCACCAAAATACTTGGTATCTCCCCGACTCAGAGACAGTTAATGACGGCAAATGCAGCATATACTTTTGTAACTTATCCCAGCAATTAACAACCTCACAGTCAAAACCGTCTATTCCTGTTTCTGGTTTGAATGCACTTGGATTTAATTTTCAGGTATTAAAACATTCCCTCCTGTCGGGGTCTCAGAGGTCAAGATGACCCCAATGTGTGTCAGAGTCTCTTTTTTCCCAGCCTGGCAGCCAAAGAAGGAGTCAGGACTCTCCGTCTGCAGTTTCCAAGGTTTATTTTCTCTTATCAGGTACATTTTTTCCCGGACCTGCCATGATCCGCCTGGCAGGACAGACTGAGGCACTCCGCCCACCCTCAGGGTGGTGTTGTCTTTTTATACTATAAACTACGTGTACAATATTTACAGTTAATTCCCAATACCTATCACCTATGTTGCACAGTCTGTCTCTACTCTAAACCAATCCAAAAGTGCCAACATCACCCAGAAGATGGAGGCTAAGAAGAAGGAGAAAGGACAGGACACGCCCAGATTCCTTCGTCTTGGCCCCCAAACTCCTATTCTGAAAACCTCAAAATGNAATTCTACTTTTCTACTTTGTGACAATCACTCTAATTTTTAATTTATCACTCTAATTAACTTTTGTGGCTTGTGCTTCCTCGTATAAGGTGGTCATTTTTTCCATGGAATGAAATCAAAAACACAGGGATCTTTGGCTTCATGCCAAGGCCTCTGAGCCCCCTGCCGGGGTCCTGAGCCATCCAGGACAGCCAGAGGGATGTCCTGGGTTCCAACACCCCCCAGCCCTCACAGGAAATTACATGCAGGCACTCCACCCCCCTCCAGTCTGTTTTTGAAGAATTAACAGATTCTTCCTGTATCAGAGCACATGGCAGTTTTTCCAACCTTTAATTCATTTTGGCGGCTCTCTGCTGCCGTCTCGGTCGCCTTTCAAGTCCCTTTAAAAATGGGCACACCAGAATTATGTGCTGGTATCTGGGTTGACAACAGAGCTAAATTTATCTCACTGCTCCTCTGATTTTATACTCAGGATCCCAGATGCCCTGGGTGACTGTGCTGGCCCTTCTATGCCCTCACCTCTCAAACTGCTCTTATGAGCTGATGTTTCTGAGTTCCCCAGTCTGAGAGGACAGCCTGGCTCTTTTCCAGCTGTGGTTCTTCTAGGTCTGATCCCCACCTGGCACTGGCATCAAAGCATGTTTTGGCTGTGACACCTCCTCACCCGAGGGAGGGCACATCCAGCAGTGCTCATGGCTGCCCTAGGCTGGAGGTAGATCTTGAACCCCAGCTTCCTTGAGTGATCAAGGTCACTCAGTATCACTGCCCTTGCCTCACCATTGTGTCCTGCTTCATAATCTACACCTATTTCTAGAAATAATCTTATGTATGCTTCTCAGTTTGAAGTGATAAACAGAGTTAAATTCCAATACAAATCCCTGTGGGACTTGACTAGAAATGACCATTTATGAGTACCCATGGGCAAACAATTTTTGTTATCTGTCATACAGACAGTTTAGGGCATTTAGTCTATTATATTGATAGCACTAGCCCACGTGTCAGGCGGGATAATTTTAAGGAGAATTTAAGAATACTTCTTATGCTGTCAAGCTCCTTTATGCCACAAACTTGTAATTTCATCAAAAAAGGAAAACAGACTTTCTTTATAAACAGATCAATTTTCCATAAGGCCAATTTAGTTCTCTACCTTTGTTTCTTCTTTAATTTTCAAAGCCTTCTATTATTTTGAATTTGCTAATGACTAATATCAGGTTTAATAGCCAGAGTAAGTCTGCTTCTGGCACAGAATCAGCATGTTCTGACACTTTTGGGATTTGCATGGGGTTCCAAGACCTCTACAAAATTAGTGTCGAAATAGGCCATCTTGGTTTTTCTTTTTTGGTAACATTAATAGAAATTCTCAATAAATTATCATCTTAAATAGTTTGCCATCTCTCTGTAACAACTGGCTGATATTACAGCAAATATTTTGCTCCTGGTAGAATTAAAATTCCTCTAGCAGTCTGTGACGCAGGTAGAAGATAGGCTATGCCACTGATCAGAGAGGCAGCTAGCACAGCAGTAGCTGCACACAAAAGCAGATACTGAGGAAAGATAATAGGGACAGGTAAATAGCCCTAGGTACTCATCCAGCAGCCAGCCAGTGTACTTGTATTTTCTCTTGTTTGTCTACACTGTCTATATCCTAGTTTGTGTTAGTTGTCTCTACATTCCCTGTGTTCACCTCTCTATACATGCACAGGTACACATGCTCTCACATACATATGTTCCCACCTTCAATATTAACAAGTCACACTTCGACCAAAGCTCTCTCTACTGCAAAGGAGATATTTTTTAGCGTAGACCAAAAAAAATCTCTGGATATGCAACTTATTGTTCTGTTGAGGGATCTTCCCTGTACTGACCTAGCTAGGTACTGCAAAGCCCAGTTTAACTTAAATGATTAATTGTCCCCTGTTGCTGGCTTCTTTAGGGGACACAGTCACACAGTCTCCCTTTTTTCTTTCCCATTGAATGGGTGAGAGTCCTTGGAACAATTTTGTGACAGCGTTGTGGAATATATTGGTAAAGTACCTCCATTAATGTCTTGACTGTGCAGAGGTCTCTTAAAAGGAACAAGATGGATAATAGATGATAAGTATGGTACTTATTTTATGCACTACAATAATCTAATTAAAGCATAAATTATTATATACTTGTAGATTAAATATGCATACCAAAGAGAGCATGCAAGAGGGTCTGAGATGGGCTTGCCATTTGGTGAGCACACTGTACAAGAGCATGTGTCACTCATTTAATTTAATGTATGATTAACAACTCCTGAACATGATTAGCACTTCTCTAATTGTGACTGATGTGAGTTATTCTGCAACAGCCTTTCCACAAGTGCAAATTTGTAGATTGTTAAAATGGAAAAGCAAATATACTTTATCATCAGCAACCCAACATCTTGGAAAGTTCCAGTCTCTTCCAGCAATGTTCCAGTAAGTCTCTAATTATGTCTGACATGAGTGGCTTTAGCTATATCCTTGTTTTTTTCAGAGCTGACATTCAGCTCTGAGATGTTCTCCAACAGGTGGCCTTTAGCTGGATGGTTACCAAGTGACACTGGTGACAATATTCTGCCCCACACATAAAATACAAGGAATGTGACAGTGTCAGGAGATATCATAAAGCACAAGAGGAAAGCTTCCAGATAAACTGTGGCCAGTTCTCTTTCATTCCCCCCTCGTTTGCCTGTTTAAAGATGAGCTTTCCTGACCTTTGCTCTTTAAAAAAGCCTGGGTTTGCTGGTTCATTTGCTTGCTTCCATCTTTTTCCAAGGGCATTTGGAAGGTAAACAATGTATTCTATTCTGCCCTCCCCAAAAGACTCTAGATGCTGAAAGAAAAATGTTCGAAAGAAAGTGTCTTTTCTCTTTTATAAAATAAGTCTTTGGTGCTCTTGAGAATTTCTAAGTTCCTTTTGGGTTTGTACCACTTGATGCACACAGTGTGTGTATTAGTGTAATTGTATAAAACCATGCTTTTTTGTTTCATTAAGTTATCAAAACTTTATGGGAGAAGAGCATAATTCCTTTATCTTGGCTGAGTTTCTTACATCCCTCAGGGAGTTTTGAAGAAATTGCCCAGACTCCTCTGGCTGTGTGGTGACCAGAGAAGCCAGCAGTGGTTTATGAGACAAAGGAAAGGGGTGCAGTCTCTCCCCAGGGAATTAACAGGCAGCAGCCAGCTCTCCTGGGAAGCAGAGTGCTGGCCATGGATTAATTCTGGGAATTTAGGGAAGTCCCTTGTCCTCTGTGGGGTTTGAAAAGGTCTGTGAATGAGACCTGCACCTCCTGGGCTGGCTGCTCCCCATTTCACTACCCAGAGCAAGCCTGGGCAGGGCAAAGCAAACACTGTGGGTTCAGACACACTGTCCTTTCCTCTCAGGGAGGTTAAATTTGGGGGGTTAAACCACAATCAATCTTGCCAGCATCAAGTGATATTCCAGGGTAGCAGAGCAGAGGGGACAGCAAGCCACCCATGCCGGGGGGTCTGTTCCATGTCATGCAACATGATGGAGCCACACAGCCCCTGGCCTGCCCTCGGGTCAGGGATATTTCCTCCCTGTCAAAAGGCTTTTCAATGAAATCATCATAATCAGTCAGCAGAGAGGGGTGGAAGCTGGTACCTGAGTTTCCAGCATTCTACAGGGGAAAATGGAGTCAAGAGTGTGATGGACAGGGCAAGAAAGCCAGGTGTGAGCTCTGCCCCTTTAGGCTTGAAAGTCAACTGCAAGCCAAAAAGGTTCAGTGACCACGGTGGCAATCTTATAAAGTAACATGTATAACTTTGTATTTATTTGTTACCCCCACAGGCACTGCTCTAACAGCATAAAAGGCCTTTAGACCATCCCCGGATGAAATTGTCTATGCAGACTGAAACCCTGCCTTACAGCCAGGCTGTTCCTGTGGCACCCAGCCCCAGAAACCCAGCTGAAAGCAGAAGTTACTGACAAACAGAGTACAAGGGACTGCTGATGGCGAAAGGAGAAGCAGATCTGCCCTCTTGTGTACACGGCATTCACTGCAACTTTTTCTAAATTAATATGAAGTTAATTTATTCCTTGTACTAATAAATACGGAAAAGATATTAATACTTTGAGTGTTTTAACCTCACCATAAAAAGAAGAATAAGAAAATAAATGATGAGGGATTAGGTTATTTCTTCTCAGGAACTGGTTTGTAGACCTGAAGGAAACCAGTGTGTGTAGCATGATCAGGAGAAGCTGCTCTGAACACTTAGGCTATCAAACTAGAGACTATGAAAATACAAGCAGTACAAAACCCCTAAGAAGATAAATCTGATTGCTAGGGAAACTCAACCATCTGCAAAATTACTACCCATTAAAACTAAGCTGTTTTGTTGTTGTTTTGTTTTGTTTTTCTGTTTTTATCGAGGATGCAAAGCAGCTTGAGTGTTTTCATTGCATTCATCACAGCAGGAAGGCCCAAGAGAGAAGATTTTGGCTGAGGCAAGCATATTTGGCCTGTCTTAATTAAATCAGAAAGGGACCGAGGGCAGCCAGCTTCATAGGGCTGGGAAGGTCAGACCTTCCATGTCCTCCTCCTTCCAGCGGTTTTCTTTTGAAGCTTCACAGCCAGCTCCTTTAGTCCCTAATATACCCAAATCTCATGTATTACACATGGCACTTTTAAGAAATTATAACCTGGACAGCTTCTCTGGACTAGCAGATCAAAAGATCAGACTCTCAACAAAGAGAAAATGTAACACAGGTTGTTTTGAGTGCTAAGCTCAGGCTTGTCTTGTCATGGCACTGGCAGATCAGCCAGCTGGTTTATAACCAGCTGCTCATTTTCTGTTTGCAAACAACTTAGTGATGTCTAGGGGTGAAGAGTAGAGCTTGTTCTGGATTGGACTTCTAAGAACAGGGTCTTTTCTTTTCTTTTCTTTTCTTTTCTTTTCTTTTCTTTTCTTTTCTTTTCTTTTCTTTTCTTTTCTTTTCTTTTCTTTTCTTTTCTTTTCTTTTCTTTTCTTTTCTTTTCTTTTCTTTTCTTTTCTTTTCTTTTCTTTTCTTTTCTTTTCTTTTCTTTTCTTTTCTTTTCTTTTCTTTTCTTTTCTTCTCTTTAAAATCAATCAAAGAAAAAAGAAAAAAAAAGAAGCCAGGGTAGTACTACATAAGAACCTGTCAGTAGACAATGGATTTACAGTTGAATAGGCCAGCTGTAAATGGAGTGAAATCTGGATGCAGCTTTAAAACACAGGCTACAGAAAAAGGTGCATTTTCAATTTTTCATCACTCTTTTGACAATATGCTAGGTCTGATGGCATCAGTTTTTCTCTTCTTTACAAGGAAAAAGCAATTATATTCTAGGCCTGAGGATATAATAATCTATAACAAAATAAACAAATTCTTCAGCATATAAGAATTCAATCTTCCATAGAAGTGGTAAATGCTGTTTAGGTACATTTAATTTTCCTGATTCTCTTTAGAACATTTTTTTAAGAGTTCCAGTGAGATCAGCAATAAAACAATCTCATGTGAGTTAGCCTAGTTTTGTCTGAAGCAAAATTACACCAGCAATAAATATGACTTGGTGGATCCTATCTAATACAACTTCATTATAAAACAACACTGATATCCCTCCTTACCACACGACAAATAAGAACAAAAAGTAAAATAAGTAATTTCTGCCATTGAAATAAAACCAATTATTATTATGACTCCTTATTCTCACTCTTTACTTTTTACCTATTTCAGACTAATTGGTGAAGATCTGGGGGATTTGTGGCCTTTTATGCTTGTTTGTGCTAAAAAGTTGTGTCTATCATCTGGGCTTGCAGTTTGAAATGGTACTGGGGGCAAAACTATTTAACTTCATCATGAAGCAGGCTCAAAATATTGGATGACAGGTAGATCAGGTGTTTTCTGTTAATTATTTCTCATTAAAAAAAAGCCCAAAATAAATATACCTTGTAAGTCCTCTTTACCAAAAAATATTCAAACACTTTGTTTTTTGGTATCAGATCCATTCTTTCATTTTTGTGTATGTGTGTGTATATGCACATATATGCACCCATATATAAAAAACTCCCAAGTATTTTCCATCCTTCTAATATTTCTTTCTTCCCTTCCCAGAGGGCTGAAACTCATGCACTAGTAAAAGAAAACACCCAATATCCATCCCCCTTCTTGTTTCTTCTTAAGACGCATCATGCTGGTGGATGTCAATAATCAGTTTCCAGAGGGGGGATGCCCTTGAATCCAGGAGAACTGGAAGAATGTGGAGGTGCCTTCTCACCTCCCTTAATTTGCCATCCAGACTCAAACAGAAGCCAAGACACCCTCAAGAGGTCTTTGGGCAATCACAGCACTGACCTTATTTTTTGCAATTTTTGCAGAGATGTCTCTTTCAATTACAGTCATTGCATTGTGGATATTTTAGTGTAAATTTCAAGGTCTATATTTTAAAAATGGAAGGAATCTGCAATAGAGTCACCAGTTGGCAATATCTGAATGACTAATAGCCAGCAGAGGTTAATGTTCCTTAACTTCCTCACAGGCCATCAACCCTGAGAGCTGATCATTAATTGCCTGCAGTAGCCTGTGCCATGGTCATTACTGCTTAGTTATTCAGATGAAATGAGTAATACCAATTTTAGGACTTCAGTTTTCATAAATAGAGAACTCAGTCTTTTTTTCCCCCCCAACAAATTTCACATCCAATCGGACATTATTTTTCTCCCCACTTTAATAAACAATGCTCTATGCCTGTTAAGCTTTCATAAAAGTAAAGACTTTTCCTGTGAATTAGCCTATAGAGTAGACAAATAGCTGGATTATATTCAGTTATTGATGCATCACTGAAAAAATAACCACAGAAATCAATCATGGCAAGTAATAAATGAATGAACTGGAAATTATAGAAAGAGTTGCGTCCAAACTGCAGAGCAGAGGCAGCGTGTGACTTGGTCCTGTTTTCTGTTCCCCAGTCAAAGGGGAACCTTTGAGCTCAGACACCTGGGCTTCCCTTCTGAGGAACCACAAGGCATGGGGCAGCTTTGTTTTATCAAGGCACATCAGTTGTACAGGGCAATCTTCCAAAATCCCTACTATTTCAGCCTCCTTGGTTACACTGCAATGCAATTCATAAGCCAAAGTTGCTTTAGGTTTGTCTTGATAAGGAAGTCTTGTAGAGAGTCCCAAAATCATGTGCCCTCATTATTGCCCTGGAATCCAATAACCCTACTTTCTCCACTATTTTTTTTCCAACAGAAGGAAATGCTTGAGTGCAAGGGTGAGTTCCAGCTGATCCCTGCTAAGGATGTGTCAGGCACTTGGTATCATAGATATATGTCTTTCCTTCCCAGGGGAAAAGTTTACAGGCAGTCTTTGGGAAATCAAAGCTAAATGCACGTTACTTGTTTTTAGCACCTAGGAAAGGTATTTAACCTCAAAATTACTGAGCCACAAAGTGCCAAATTCTTCCCATCTCAAATGAAACTTTGTGCAAGAAATGACACACCAGATCTGCCTTGCATGGGTGACCACAAATAGCAATTACAGAATTACCTCCTGGGCATGTTTTTTGTGGTGAAACTGTGGTGGGCAGAGTAGAAGGGGTCAAACTTGTCAGTCATAGCAGTTTCTCCTGCTTTGAAGATCAGTGAATTTGTCAGTTACAGAGTCAGGAGAAAACAGGCATTAGAACCAGCCCATGCACAACAATTCAGAGGCAAAGATTCAGGGAGGTTTAGGTCCATGGTCTTGATACACTTCATCAGAGATCACTTCTCAGCTAATCATTTTCCTACCCCAATGTACACCCAGAGTCCTCAAGCTTGTTCTGACAGTGTAGAGTTCAGTGTCAAAAATTCTTTGCAATCTGATTGTCCATTATAAAGTACTGTTGTGACCATGTTTGCACACACTCCAAAGCAAAACCGTAAGACAGTTCTGAGTGCCTCACTTCTGGCAGCTCCTTTGCCCAAGGCAGGCTGGCAGACCAGTACCCAGGCTTAGGAAATAGTGTGGGGAAGAAGGAGCAGAAGAATGTGAGTCGTCACTTCAGCTACTTTCATATACTTTTGTTATGAACACCATTCTGACCACATGCCTCTGTTTCTGTTTGTGTTTGTATGCATTCAAGTCATGGGTTGGCAAATGGTGTGCATCAGACAGAGTTTGTCTTCAAAGGATGCTACTGTTGGCTGTTTTGGGGACCTTGGCCTCATGTGCTTGAGAATGCCTTCTTAGTTGGTTTGGAGAAGGTACAAGCAGTGTCCTGCAGCATTTCGTGTTACACAAATCTTCTCGACACAGCACTTTCTGCAGGTTCTGCTGGACAGAGTGGGATGGAAAGCTCTCAGTTTCTTTGCACAGCTGCACGCTGTGAGAGCTTGTCCAGCAAAAGCAAGGACAAGAAAAAGCATTTGCTAGGGAACAGATGTAATACGAGCATGTTTGCACAAGAAAATTAAACAGGGCCAGGCCATAAGTTTGAGCACTGTTCTTCCATATGTCTGTGCATCTTATCAGTGTTTTCCCTGAACAGATTAGTTCAGTCTACAGGCAGTGCTCTCGACAGCACCTAGATGGAACTCAGAGGTTAGGATGAAAAAACCACCCCAGCATGCCTGGACATGACCACACTTGGGATTTTTGGAATGGAGAAGGAGTATAGAAAAAGCTTTTGAGCCTAACAATTGCAGAGCTGCAAATTGCAGATATTGTAAACCTTTAAACTTCTCTGTTTGCTTTTTTTTTTTGTCTGCTATTAGTTCCCTTTTAAGTACTCTCAAATGATGGAAATAGAGTTCCTATTTAAAAGAGTTCACTGAGAAAAAGAAGAAGCAATGTAAAACCTGAGGTAAAGAGAATGAGGAAGAAGAATGTCCTGTGTCTATTTGGTTACAAGCTCTTGACAGGTCTCCTGCATTCATATACAGGAAAGTATATCTACATATATATGCATATATGAATGCATATATGTATACCCACACACAGACACAAACACACACATATATATGTATGTGTATGTGTATGTATATATATTTATATATATATAGATACACAGATGTGTCCATCATGGTTTTCTTGAAGATCTGGCATATTATTGTTATCATATTACTGCCCTACTTGTCAGGTCCATGACAGATATGAGCTTTTTCACAGGAAAGGATGAGAATGTAAAAACCTTTCTCTGGAGGTCATTTCATGCATGGAGAGCTGCAAAAGTGAGGGCAATAGAATGAGAATGGGAAATGGAGAGTGAAAGGATGCCAAGGGCATTATCAGGATAAAGTGAAAGGAAGAGAAGATCAAAAGATCAGGGACAGAGCTACATAGGGTCTTCATAGTTAAAGGGGGATACATGTATTTCTTAAGCTGCGAAATGGAGGGAAGATAGGTTTGGAAAATGAGAGGGCATCGGTGTGTACAGTGTGATGGAGGCTAATCCATTCTTAGAAAGAGAAAAATAGCTAAGAAATCATTTTGGTCCAAATGTTTAGGTTCTTCCTTCTTAACAAACAATGCTACTGCTGCTGGGAAAAGCCATGGACTGTGTGATTCTTAAGATTTGCTTATTGAAGCTTTTCTTATGTTTAGAGTAATTGTCCACTCTTGCTCACATGGTCAGGTCTCACACAACTCATCTCTCTGCTGTTCCAAAGACAGAGGTAAAGCTATAAATTTGGAGGTGAGGAGGCAGCACCACAAATGGCTCCTGTCTGATCAGGCAAAGGCTGCCCACATCTTACATCATCTAACATGCCATGTCACAGATGGGACAGAGTTTTGACATGTCAGGCAGGTGTGTGTCACCCATACTCAAATAGGTCCTGATTGCTGGCAAGTTGCCCTGTGACAGCTCAGCATCCCAGTGTCTCCTGTGCCCTGGGACCTCTCCTTCCAGACATCACTCCTAATCCATTATTGTCCCTTGTATCAAGTGAAAAGAAATTTGACAGTATAAAGAAAACAGAAAAACTTTAGGCTTCTACCTTCTCTACTGAATTAATCATCTCTGGCAGATTTGTGGCTTCCTATGACCCTTGAGTTTTACTGTCTGCTAGCACATCAGGCACTGATTTTCCTCTCTTTTTCCCCTACAGCAAGCATTACAGTGATCTTCTCAACACTGACAGGGACAGGGCTTATTTCCAGTAAAAGGGCACCATACTTAGCTGTTCAGGGTAAGTGAGGTTAGGGGGATAGGTGCATGGGAATAATAAAGGCACAGAGGGCAGCAGACTTTCAATATGTTTATACAGTTAAATGTAACAAGTTCAGACACTATAATTTTTTTTTTTTCATAGTTCACCAAAAAAATCTCTTTATGTTACTTTCTCTCTGTGAGTGCTTTCGTATTTCTCTTAACCTCTGCATTGCAGTGCAGCTAGGCTGTGCACATGAAGATATACTCCCTGCCCTGGGGAAGATCCAAGATAAGCAGAGAAGTGACATACAAATGGCAAGGGGGAGAGAGCGATCTAATCGACTGGCCACGAGCTTTGTACATTAAGATAGCGAAAGCATACACAGAAGGGGAAAGCTGGTTTCTGCTGGGAGAGGTGTGCTTCTCTCCCCCTTCTCTTCTTTGTCCTTGTCTTTTATCCCTTGTCTCCCTTGTGCCCTTTTTGCACTTCCTGGGCTGAGATGGTGTTAGGCTTGTGAGGGCTGTGCACATATATTGGCTGTTTAGTTTGTTTTCTAATTTAGCTTGCTGCCTGTCTCTCTCTCAGCTCATGGCCTTCAGCCTGGCACAGGGGTGTCAGCTGTTCCTTGCTAAAATTGGCTCAGTTCCTCTTGCTGTCTGGTGAATACCTAGCACCTGCTGATAGTCTCTGAGTTTGAGAATTTCCCCATGTCTCCCATATTGCACAGAGATGGAAAATTAGCTATTTTTCCACTCCTCCCTTTTTCACACCTAAAAGGTCTTTTCAGGTGTCAAATCTGAATTCAGCAATACCAAAGGATTTCCTGCACTTTTATTTTTCTGTGTTGTTCATCTTTGGGTGGAGCTTTTGAAACTCCTCTTCAAAGCCATATGGCCATGGTTGCACAGGGGATATCATATAGGACTCCTGTTGGTGTTACAACACCCTCGGGCTGCTCTGCAATGTACCTGAGAAGCTGAGGTGACCGTTCTGCTCCTGCACCTTGTAGGATGCTGTGCTGTGTGCCTAGGAGGAAGCAGGACCTACTTTCCACCTCATTACAGGTACTTTAAACATGCAAAGCTTGTGAATCTCCTGGCACCAAGCTCTAGTGGGGTGATGATGCTGCAGAAGCTTTCAGAGGTCTAACACAAACACAGTAAACTTCCTCTACAATTAATATCTTAGCTTTGGAAGTTCTGGTCAGAGGAAAGATGGGCATTTGGCTTGGCATCTCTGCTCTTCTGATGGCTTTTTTCATCCTACTTTCTCACAGACACTTCTGAAAAGAGCTGTCAGATCACAGCTGCCTGTTTCACACCTCTCTGAGTGAGCAAGGACAAGGGCAGTGGAGCCAAGCAGTCATCCCTGGCTGTCACCCAGACAGCCTATGTGCACTTGGGCAAGTTGTCAAATCCTCCACCACCCCTCCCCACCATGGCACATTTAACAGAGCTCATTTCTGAGCTCTCCAGGCTGTCTCCTCCTCTGCAGCCACTGTAGAATCATCAGTCTGGATCCATGTTCCATAACATCATGCATGTAACTGAAGAGCCTGGTAAACATCTCATCCCCATCATCACCTTTCTTTGTGGTCATTGGCCAGAGACAGGCACTTCCAAGTAAGATATGAGGTGGGATGTAGTGGTCTGGCATGAGTCTGGGCTGCAGCTCCCCTTCTCTCAGTCCACAGCACCTGGTGAAAAGGTGCTGAAGCTGGGGCATGGATGTTTCAACACGCTGCCAAAGTGACATCTGAGTAGGAGTGTTTAAATGAAATGTCTGAGATAGGATGGAGACTTTATATCCATTTGCTGGGAGGACTTTGCTATCTGTTATGAAACTCTTCTCAAATGCAACTTAATTGCTTAGCCTTCTAATAAATTGTATATTCCTGACTTTTTGGAGAAGAAAGTGTGTTTCTTCCTATGACTGCCACAGGAACAGACACACTGATACCTCACTTCACTACAAGCCATGTTGCCTTTCTCAGAAGACAGATAATGTAAGATACAGATTTGTAAAGTAACTTCTGAAAAGGCTACTTCAAAACCACCTAGCCTCATTAATACAGACAGAGAGCTTCAAATAGTCTTAGCAAATAGCTAGTTTTTGCTGACCTAGCTCATAGAAATGTGGAGATTTAAGCAAAGGAAAGGTCCCAGTGAAGTCAATGGGCTTAAAACTAATGACAGACTTGCAGGATCTACACGTACACAGGGCTAAAAGTAGGCTGACATGCTTTGGCAGGGTGAAGCCCTGCTGTCAGGCTCGCTGCGGTGACCCAATTTCTTTGCAGACCTCTGCAGGGGAAATGCTCACTCCTGCAGTTCATCCCTTTCCTTCAGTGTCATTAGTTCTTATCCTCCCATGTCAAACTTTGCAGAGGAAGGATTTTGCTGCACTGCTGAGTGTCTGGGAAATGGCAGCTAATTTTTCCTTGTGGTTTAGGAGAGGCTTGTTTGACTCTAGCAAAAAAAAGAACAACAAAAAAAAAAAAAACCACAACAACAAAAAAAAAAACCAACCCACAACAAACAAACAAACAAACAAACAAACAAAAAAAAAAACCAAAACAACCTGTCCTGAGTTTTCCCATGCCATTTAAGGACTGGGAGGGAGATGGAGCCCTACTTTGTCCCCTTCTCAGTCTGTGAGCAACTTCATTGATGTAAAGTTTTGGATAACTGCCCCTCAGGGAGGTGGCAGCTTGAGCAGGAGAAAAGCTGCCCTTCTTTTTCCCTCAAGTAAAGCTTGAGGCTTAATCCACTGGACAAGAGACATACAAGGATCCACCTCCACAGCATAAGCAGGTGATGGGGCCAACAGCTAGGGCTGGTTCAGAGGAGGAAAATGGTTTGGTAGCTGCTTTGAGCTGCCAGCTGTCTGAAGACCAGATTAGGTTTCAGCTATCTTGGCCTGTATCCAGCGCTGCCTTTCTTATGCAAATGCCTGTATGTTATTTGATTTCCATTTTCCACAACATCCCCCTCAGTAATATGTAGTTAATATTTATATGCATTTAGCTAATGCACAGTTTGTATGTACATGCTTCTCTGCAGTTCTGCAGGTTGGTTAACCAAACTCTGTCCAGATCCTGCCCCGCCCTCAGATTTGTATGGGTGCGAACAGATTCACAATTTATCTGGTGCAAAGTGCTTGAGAAATGAGAAAGAAATTTAACTTTACAAGCAAAGTATTCAGTGCTAAATAAAGTGTATATATTTTTGCACATTACTTTTACATTTTTACATTACCTTAGAGAAGGAGAGGCCATAAAATAAAGCATCATGGAGCAAGGACACTCCTGGAGAGCAAGCACTCAAGAAACAGGCAAGAACAGGTCCCGTGTCCCCCATCATGCCTCTGCCAATGACACTGCTTGTGTGACAACATTCATTCAATTGACCCGATATCATGCAAGGATGTACTTAAGGAAAATTCACGCCCAGCTAAGCCACAGACTAATTCTCGATAGGAAACAAGGCTACCTGATTTTTCCATGATTGTTTTTGTTGCAAATAAAGGAGTTGTAGAGTCTCCCTTTTACCACCAGAGGTCATAAGCAAAACACCGCAGTCCCTCAGTCCGGGAGGGAAGGAAGTGGGAGAGTCAGCAGAAGCATTCCTGCATTCCTGCTGAGTAAAATGCAGGCGGTAACCATAAGGATCCCCATCTACTGCGAGGGAAGATGCCCAGGTTAGCAGTGCAGCCAACACGGGAGCTGGGAGACAGACAGGAGGAGGGGCACTGCTCTCACACTGCTGGGTGTGACACAGATTTGCTGGAATATGTTGCCCTTTTGTATTTGCTGATTCATGAGCACTAATGCAGGAAACTTTCTGTGTTTTGCAAGAGGTTAGCAGAATCTAAAATCCCTTTTGAAACCTGTGTGAATATTCAAAAAAGGCACTTTCAGCTTCCCTCATAATGAACTTTTCTTATTGGAAGACACATTTCAGGAATACTAGAAAAGCATCTCAGCATAATCCGAAACCAGGAGAGGGAATTTTCCTGACCATAAAGCCTGGATCAGCTTGTGGACAAGAAATACAAGCACGTGATTTCTCTGACCAGCCATAAGACATGAAAATTGGAAAGGCAGCAGAAAGCTTAGGAAGAAAATCAGCTGAAGTATATCCGAGCTGTAAAACTTTACACAGTTATTAAAGTCATGGACTGCAAACAGTGTGCACATCATCTGCTAAAGGAAATCATTTCAGACAAATTGTTAACAACAAATACCTTCATCTCTTCTCCCAGCCCCTTTGAGCACAGCTCTGAGCAATGTATGTTGGAAGGAAAGGATTGGGGGTGGCAAATAAAAATTGACATTTTTTAAAATCAGAAAATGTCAAGACAAGCAACTCTGCTCTGCTGCAAAGCACCACCATGTCCCTTCTGGAGCTCTGTGTGCTCTCGGTTACTGCTGGCCAGGATTAGATGTCTTCTCAGGAAGAGCACACATAAGGAAAGAGAAATGGCATGAGGCAGAAGTAATGGTACTGATGAGGCAGAATTTCTCAATTTCCTTCACTGTTTTACAACCTTACAGCACACATATTTCCACTATAAGCAAAAATAATTATATTCATATTAAAAGAACCCTCCCCTGTTGCTCTGGGAAAGTCTCACAGTTTGTTTTTACTGAGAGATAAGGCTCTTGAAAAAGATGAGGTTTATTTCTCAAAATTGGTAAAACACATTTCTAAGCAATGACTAAAAGTAAGCTTCATTTTCAGTGAGTTATCACTTACAACTCTGTCAGAGAAGTTTATTACAGACGTCTTGACAGCTCATTAACTACCTTGCTGAAGAACACTCGTGCTATAATAAAACTACCATCACTCCACCTTTGCAGCTAGAGAAAAAATGAACAGGCCATTTACATATTATGTTCAATCAACAGCCACAGAAACACAAGCCTCCAAGTCTCAAGTGAATTCCATGGTGGGGTTTCAGTGGGCTGTGGGAAATGCCTGTCTCCTGCAGAGGAAGGTCACCAAACCAGGGCTACTCCTCAGCTGCCCTTTGCCCAGCCCATTCAAGATCTTCTCAGCCACTTGTCATCCACTTCCTCAACCCCTCAGGATTTCTTTCTGTTTCCCTGTAGCAGGGGGATGTTGGAGTGAGCAATGGTTTCTGAGGCAGTTTTGCCATTTCTAGCATCTCCCCACAGAAAAGCTGTGGATCCACCTTCTGTTGCTTTGATGCTGTATTAACCATCCCTTTTTGTTGAACCTGTTACCAAAAATCTCTCATAAAAGGCTCCAGGATTTAAATACATCTCACTGATGCAAAACAAGCCAATTATATTGTGTACTGCCCTTAGCAGACAGAGGAAGTTTCATCTCCTTCCCTTTCTCTCATTATAACCTGATAAGCTGGAAGGATTGTATGGGTTCCTGCCTTCCCCTCCCCTCAACCTCCTGTGGGTCTTCCCCACAGTAAACACAGCAAAATTCTCTAATTTATACAGAAATAATATTTTGTAGCTCTCCTGTCATATTTATTTTTCTCCTCTACTCTCTCTGCAGCTTGTCATGTCTTTCTTTAAAGTGTGGTTATCGGCCCTGGATAGAGTAACACTCTGGCAGGAAACTTATCATTATGGATCAGAGAATGTTAAATACTTCTGGTGTCTTGCACGTGACACTCCTGCCAGTGAATCCAAGAATGGGAGTTGTCTTTTCTGCAGCACCATCACACACACATTTTTAGCTTGTGAATCACAGCAATTGCTGAATTATTTTCCACTCTAATGGTGACTTACTGTTAGTTCTTCATTGTGCATTTCTGTATTCACATTTTATGACTAAAGGAAGCTTTTTGAATTTCTTTTTACTGAACACCCTGCAGACCTTGGATCACTTCTGCAGCTTGTCAAAATAATTTAAAATGTTATCCCTGTCCTCCAAAGTTCTTGCATCCCTTCCCAGTTAGCTGTCATCTATATGGCAGAAAAAAAATTGTTTTTTCAGTTCTATTCTACAAGCTCTTAACATAACAAAATCTATGGTAAACCCATACTGAACATTAATTGAAACATATCTGCGTTTGACAAAACCAAAACCAACTCTAAGCATGTTTTTCCTTCAGTGTACTTGTCCATCCATGAGCTAGATATCTAAGCTGCTGTTGCAGTGGGTGGAGGTTGGAGCCCTGTTTGGCTCTTTGTCAAGTGGGCAATGAGTGGTCAGGTGAATTTGTTGTCTGAACTGCACAGTGCTGACCTCTGGGCAGCCATACAGGGCAGGCAGATCTGACAAAAAGATTACTTTGGAGATTGGTTTGACATGATTCCTCTCAATAACTCCAGGACTGCAGGGTTTCTATCACTGTATTACCCTCTGAGTGCTTCAGCAGGGTTTGCTTAATAAGTTTGTTCAGTAACTTGTTCTACTCACCAAAGTTATATTCCTTGAGCTCTAGCTCCTCAGGCTGTTCTCCACTTTGTAAAAATGTATGCCATGTTGCCACTTTAACCTTCTCTAAGGCGTCCCATAACCTCTTGAAGACAATTGATAGAGAAACACAAATTGCTTCAGCAAGATTTGCAAGTTTGCCAGTGTGTATTTCACTGGGTGTTACCAATTTGAATGATTCTACCTATCTAAATGTTGTTTACACTGTTCTTTGAAAGTGCAGCCTGCATTTCTAATCCCTTATTAAAATAGTGATAAATATCTAGTCTTAATTAACCTCGTTTAATGATGAGTGAGGCTGTTGAATGCTTTGATCCTTGTTGCTCTTCACCTTTGTCAGTTGGTGGAACTCTGATTTTATTTGTTCTCCTCTAGCTTTCCCTGTGTTCCTCAAGGTTCTCCCTGCTCCTTGTTCTCTGTAAGGCATTTTACAGCTTGGCCATTCTGAAGTTAATATTACATATTGTGGATGTGAGGACTAGTGGAGAAGGATTGTTTTTCCTTCCTGAGAACCAGACGCTGGATTCAGCTCCTATTAATATTATCTCACAACAGTATTGAAAACCAACAATGTCAGGTTTTGGCTTTAGTGTGTCAGTGCTATATTGCTGCTTGATTACTTCAGTCTTATGCATGAGATGGTGTATGATTGCTTTTTTGCAGGCTGTTTTGAACTAGTCTTTATGTAACAACAGATGATATGAGGCAAAGTTGAAGGATACAGGCAATACCCCATATATAATCATATTTAGTTTTGTGCCTTTGCTTCCAGCATGTGCTTTCAGGTCACTGAGATAATTTTGCTATCATGTTTTTTTCTTGTAGTCACCTCAAATAGGAATCTAGACGTTAAGCTATTAAACAAGGTAATTTAAGAGAAATTATTTGTTTTAGTTGTGGGATGGGTTTTTTTTGTAGTTATTGATTGGGTGTTTTATTATTTTTTATCAATTCCAAATGTTTATTAAAATTATAGAATTTCTGGATTAAATGAGAATGTTGAGCAGCAAAGGGGAGACACATTTGCTAATGAAAAGTAGCCCATCATTCAGCTTGGTTGCGATTAAAGCTTAAAATGGTCTTGGATGCAATCTTTTGAACTCCAAATTATGGCTCACATGACAGATTGATTCAGAAAAGGTTTACACTTCATTATGCTGTAAGATGATGGATAAGCTTGCAACTGCATTTGATCACTGAAGTGTAGGAACAGGTCAGATGAAGTAGCAGATGGAGCAGGTTGAGAAATGAGGATAGAAAGTTAATTGTGGCCAAGATTAATTTCCTTTATTTGACTGTGTGGGAGAAGGGTTTGAAATTGTTTCAAAGGTGTTTCTAATTTCAGAAGACAATAAAAGTATTTAGCACTGCACATGACTTTAGGCATTAAATTTAATCTGTAGATCTCAAAGCACTGCACAAGCACAGCTGTTAATCTACTTGCTTGCATCTAGAAGGAGAGTCACAGATAATTTAGTGTTACTCCACTCCAACTTTTCCACAGCAGGTTTGATGCAGAATCTGCTGCCCCCAGTTCACACATCCTCAGACCACAGGCCAGGCATGGAAAGCCAGCTCCTCTCTTAATGTCCTTGGAGAAAATCGTAAATGGGGTCTGTTCTTCCTGGAATATCCTTTTGAGTTCCAAGTCAAATCTGTAGGTAAATGGGTGGAGACAGGAGTGTCTTTGACCACAACTTGGAGCTATGTCAGGATGACATCCTAGTACTTAACAGCTAAATGAACCTGGTGGCACCTTCCAACAAGGGGCCCGGTCTGGACAGCTGGTTTGTCAGGATTTTAGAGGCAGACACATACAGCTGGCATGCAATTGTCTTTGTGAATCTGCTGCATGCAGAACATAAAGCCATTTGTACAAAAGTACAGTGAAAAAAAACCCTTAATATTTCCCATTAGGTATGTGGAAACTAGACAACTTCTGTGCACTTTTCCTAAGCTATGTACTGTCTTTTTCTTGTTCTTACATGTTGCAAGGCTTCCTGCACGTCACTGGAGTTCTCCGTGCTCTGTCCCATAACTGTGCATGAAATGTCCAGTCATCCCAAGTGTAGCTTGCAGTCCTCTGTAGCCTGTGACTCTCTGTGCCCCTTAGAAATCACTGACTGATTTCTCACCCATTGAAATCAAATGCCAAAATCCTGTAGACTTCAATGATGCCAATGCTTTTCCCCTCTGTCTCTGAGATCATTAAGCAGAAACCATTTGACTTTAGGTAGCGGCTAACAGCTGGTCTGGAGGCCTCACAGTCATAGATAACTCTAATTATAACTCAACCAGTCTATGTCATTAGGGAAAAGAAGTAAACATCCCTGGGAGGAAGGCATTGAGAAGCCAGGGCATTTAAATTCAAACCACACCAGCCAATCCCTGACAAGCATGGACACAGGCAGCCTTTGGCCAGTGAGATGGTTGGTAACCAGATTTGGCCAATTAGGATCAACCGTGTGGGTTTTTGGAAAAGCCTATAAAAAAGAGCTGCACTCAATAAAATTCGTGGCATGAGCTGCTGAGTGCCGTGTCCGTCTCAACTGCGACAACTTTACGTACTGGGTGTGCCGTCATTGTGAATAAGCTGCCAAAAGAAAGGGAATATTAATAGTTTTTCAATCATTTTAGTTCTTCAGCAAATCTGGAGTTGTACACAGACCTTTCAGTTTTCTCAGTATGTATCCTGTCAGCTTGTCTCCTCTTGAGAGAGTCCAATACCGTAGATGTCACAGCCATTTCATAAAATAAATGATTTCACAATGTGATTGAAACATATTAAAAATATCATTTGCTGTATTTACAAATCCTGGCAGCTAACAAGGGCACTCACAAAGCAGATAGGAATCTCTTAAACTAGTGTTTACCAATTGGGGGTACTCCTCTGAATAAGAGATTTTTGTAAAGAGATTTTTTATGTAGGGGTAGCTGTGTACTCATGCAAAGTAGGAGGGTAGCTTTTCATGAGCAACACAGTCAGATGTAGTCCTGATCATGACAACTAAATAGCACATCTCCTGGCACTTAGTAGCGGTGCAAACGTGGCAGATAGTACTTATTACATCAAAGGAACTGGGATTGGTATGGGGCACAGATCCTGCAGATGCTACAGAGGCAAATTGGCAGTGAAGTAAATAGGAATTTTGGCTGAGCTGTGCCTCTTGTCATCACATGACTTTGAAATCTGAAAATGTAAGGCTTGAGTCCAATCATTCACACTCAGAACAGGAAAATAAATGAACACATAGATAATGGTATCATCTAATGGTATCTTCTCATATAATCCTGACTTCTCTGTACACTTCAGGTTCTGTCCATTTAAACAAAAGAAAGTGTAAAAAAATTCAAAGTATTACTGTATCTAAGCCCAAATTTTTTAAAATTATTGAAGGTATAGCTATTGTTGTAATAGCATGATATAGCAACAGTTTTGACAACATTGTTATTATAGAATGTTATTACATCACAGAACAGAGTGACCTATATGATGTAACAATACATTACCAACTTCTTCTATAGCACTTTTCACCCAGAGATATCAACACATCTCACACAGAAGAGCAGTATTAGCATTGCTATTATAATTACTATTATCACTAGCCAACAAGAAATGTGCATGTCTGCACAGTGCAGATGAACCCAATCAATGTATGTGTACAGAACAGAAATGCCTGTAAATATTAATCTGAAATATTATTTCAATAGCACATTTCATTTCATATCAACACAACTGAAGCTCTTTTTAGAAGGGCTAGGGAAAATTCTTTTCTACCAGTTTATTCACTCAATACACATGACTGGAGAAAAGGACAATGACCATGAAACTAGCATTAATCTTCACATATAATTGATGATTTAATTGTAGTAGTCTTTCATGAAGCTAAATAATCACTAGTTGATACAGAATTGTTCTCAAGATTTACAGAGTAAACACCCATCACATTTTAGACATCACACAATAGCCCAAGCTATAATTATCAGTTCATCATTAGTATTGTTAAACATATCACGTAGACACTGGAAATCAATCCCAAAATACCAAAACCTCAAGCAGCATCCTAATTGATATAAAACAACCTTCATATTCAGGTTATTGACTGATTTAAAATTAGTGTATTTAGCCAGAACTCTGGTTCTACATTTAAAAGCATGATCCAACATTTCGAGGTAAACTATCATGTTGCTGTGAAGAATAAACTTTCAAGATAATAAAACATGGGAAGTAACAGAGAGATGAACTCCAGCAGTGTTAGTGCTAGAATATGTTATTAATTTTGGATTAGGTGTCAGTGATGGGTTTAAAATTTACTCTAGAGATCAGGATGGAAGAATTCCTTCCTGTCCTTCTTTATCAAGAAATGGCCCCCTTTATGACCTCTCTGAAGAATGATATGTGAACAATTTATAATTAAACTATACGATGCTGCTAAAGCTCCGGCAAATAACAAAGGTTGTTGGCAATTATAAGTTGCAGCATGCCATAGAGAAATCTTTGTCGGGAGTTTGCCACCATTTTTCAAAAGGTGGTGGAAAAATCTTTATTGAAATGGGGAATATATCTGAGAGCAAAGCAAGTGCTTACCTTGTTTAGCCAACATCTTGCCCATAGTGCAGTTGGTAACCATCTGCCTTTGTACTATTTGTCTGTGGCTCTGGCTGTGCCTGACCTACATGTGACACTTCTGAGCAGATGTGCATCAGGATACAACAGATGAGAGAATGCCAGTCCCTGCCAAAAGGACTCCACACATATTGGGGAAGATGAATACCAATAAATCAGGATCAGATGGGATGCATTGTATGGTTTTTTCAGAGTAGAGAAAGAGTTATACTGTTTTATCTATTAAATGAATGGATAAAGGATTTAGTAGTAATATGTCTTCCTGGTGTATTTGTCTTAAGCAGTAATATAACATTTGTGTCCATCCACGACCTTTTCTTTTCAGGGCATTAGATACTGAAACACAGGTTTGATATCTGGAAATCGAGATTCTCCAAAATGACATTAATTCCATCCTATTACCTTCCACTTACCTTCTATTCATACTTCATTTAACTTGTATGACTGACCAAGGCACATTATCAGAGTTCACAGGCTCAGAGTATATATTTAAGATATTACAGGAAACAGATGGGGGGAGAAGGGGAAGAGGATGCTTAAAAGTGTTCAACAGAAATGAGCTGAATGCAAGTATGTCGGAAGAGGAGCTCATGAAATCTATGCAATAGCCAAGGCAGGAAAAGTGCTGTGCTGTCCACAAGCATCATGGAGCAATGGAGGTAACCACGTGCTCAGCTAATATGCCATATCTGTCTGATACAAAACAGCCTGGAACCCTTTACTTAAGTTGCAGGAAATGGCATTTTGTGCTAGGCACTTGTCATTTGGAAGACATGTTCAATTGGTTAGCCAAGGAGGGCTCATTGTGAGGAATTTTTGAGGGACAGGCTCATTGATGTTGAGAGTAACAGTTAGGGCTATGTATGGGACTGAAACTTCAATTCTACCATCTTTTCAATATTAGCTTTACAGTTCTGCTAAGTTCTTCTCGACATAGCAGGGTCTTTAATTACTACAGTATTTTTAATGAAGCCTCATCTAAAGATCTGTTTAAAACCAGACAATTCCTGTTAAAAATACTTTGTATAGTGACTTTATACAAAGAATGAAAATAGTTTTCTTATCTAATGCCTGCATGTCATCCATCATCAGTGGATATATCACAGGCAATTTATAAGCATTTTTAACAATGTAGTGAACTACACGATTAGAAATGTCAGAATTTTTCTTAAAAAGAACAAATGGGCAAAAATGAGAAGCAAAATTGATGAAAATACAGAATACATTTGATTTAATAAGGGCAGAAGCATCTTTTCAAAGGCAGATGAATAAATTTAGAATAGAGGTATTTGTGCCTTTTCATATTATGATGATTATTCATATCAATAGTATTAATTTAGCTCTATGTTATTTTAATCCCAACATGTTTTCAGGATCAGAGATAAGTTTTAGATAGCTTTGAATATGCACTAAAGCTGCATATTTAGCAATAACATTTTCCCTAGGACTGACTTCCTCACAATATGCTCTTAGAGATCTTTGTTTCCTCCTCCCAGTTCAGTTTTGCACCTGTTGCAGACATTACTGAGAGCCACAAATCTAAATGCTGTGATTTGAATGGTGATGGATTGGACTGGAATACTTCAATAAACTGTGTTATATTGTAGTAAGCTGAATTAGGACTCTTTCCCCAAGGCGTAGACTTGCCAGGGTTGATGTGTGCTCTCAGAGGCCTTTCCCCTGTGATGCATGGGAACTGAGGAGCAGTGTTTCTCCTGCATCTGTTCAAACAGCAGAAGAGTTTTGCAAATTGTGTTTGGCTCACACCCTCTTTATCTGTCTGGTGCTGGCTGGTCATGCAGTTCTGGTTTAACCTTTCTGTTAACGGGTGACTAATATGCAGTTAATACTTGAGTAACACCACAGGTACCTGACCCCAGTTGGGCAAGTGACTATCTCCCAGAGGCTTAGCTCTTATAAAGGGATAAAACCAGGCCCTCTTGAGATAAGCCTAGGGTGGAACACTGATGTTTGAGGGACTGTGCACTAGAGATGTCCTTTGGTCTGCCATATCAGTGGAGGCAGGGGATGGAGATCCATGTGGCAGCTAAGACACAAGGGATATTGATGTGTTAGAAACCACAGAAATGACTGAGAATGGTCGTATAACAATTAGGGCTTCTTCCTCACAAAAGTAACAGGATCAATAGCCCAAATAAAGTGTGTTTATGCACCAATGCACACAGCATGGGCAACAAACAGGAGGAGCTGGAAGCCATTAAACAGCAGGAAAACCATGACATGGTTGCCCTCACAGGGACGTGGTGAATGACTCACACATCTGAAGTGCTGGACAGCTATAAACTGTTCAGAACAGATAGGCAAAGAAGATGTGGTGGAGTAGCCCCGTGTGTTAGGGAGTGGTTTGATTGTCTGGAGCTTAATGATGGTGATGACAGAGCTGAGTGTGGTTAATATTCAGGGGAAAGGCCAACAGGGCAGATATCCTGGTGGGAGTCTGTTATAAACCAGGATGAAGAGGCAGATAAAATATTGTATAAACAGCTGGGAGCCATCTCATGATTTCTGGCCCTTTCTCTGGCAGGAGACTTCAACTTACCAGACATCTACTGGAAATAAAATACAGCAGAGAGGAAACTCCAGGAGGTTCCTGGAGCGTGTGGAAATTCATAACTTCACATAGCATGTGAAGGCCCCAGCTGGGGAAGGTGTGCTGCTGGACCTGCTGTTCATGAACAGAGAAGGACTCAGGGATCACAGCTGGAGGCCATCTCGGGCAAAGCAAAGGAAGGCACCCTCAGTCAGCTTGCAGGTGACAACAAATGAATTAATTTTACCTTCTTGGAGAAGTAAGGAGGGGGGGCAGCAGAGCTGCTGCCTCAGACTTCTGGAGACTTTGGCCGCTTTAGGAGATGGTTGAGGGAGTCCCTTGGGAGGCAGTTCTGAGGGGCTAAGGAGTCCAGGAAGGCTGGATGTTCCTCAAGAAAGAAATCTTAAGGCACCAGAGAGGCCATCCCCATATGCCAAAAGACAAGCTGGCAGGGAAGAAAGCTGGCCTGATTGAACAGAGAGGTTTGGCTGGAACTCTGGAAAAAAAGAAGAGGAGTGTTTACAGCCCTTGGAAGAAGCAGCAGGCAACTCAGGAGGATTGCAAAGATGCCATGAAGTTATGCAGGGAGAAAAGTCAGAAGGGCCAAAGCCCAGCTAGAATTGAATCTGGCTACTGCCATAAAGGACAATAAAAAATATATCTATAAATACATCAGCAACACAAGGAGGGCTGAGGAGAATCTCCATACTCTGCTGAATGGAGAGAGAAACATAGTGACAAAGGGTAAGGAAAAGGCTGAGATGCCCAATTTGCTTCAGTCTTTAATAGCAAACCCAATTGTTCTTCAGGCACCCAGCCCCCTGAGCTGGAAGACAGGGGCAGAGAGCAGAACTCCCATAATCCAAGGTGAAAAGTCAGAGACCTGACACACCACTTACACACACACAGGCCTATGTGTCCGGATGGGATCCACACATGGATACTTAGGGAGCTGGTGGAAATGCTGACTGTGACATTTTCCCTCATTTATCAGCAGTCCTGGCTAGCCAGGGAGATCCCAGGTGTTTGGAAGTTGTCAAATATGTTGTCCATCTACAAGAAGGGCTGGAAGGAGGACCTAGGTAACTAGAGGCCTGTCAGCCTCACCTCAGTGTTGGGGAAGGTCATGGAGCAGATCATCTTGACAGCACCTACAGGAGAGCCAGGGGATCAGGCTCAGCCAGCACAAACAGGGGTTTGTCAAAGGCAGGTCCTGCTGGACCAACCTGATCTCTTCCTGTGACAAGGTGACCCATTTAGCAGATAAGGGAAAGACTGTGGGTGTTGTCTGCCTGAAGTTTGGTAAAGCCATTGACACTGTCTCCCACAGAATTCTCTGGAGAAACTGGCTGCTCATGTCTTGGACAGGTGCTCTGTTCTTTGGGTAAAAAACTGGCTGGGTCCAGAGAGTGGGTGGTGGATGGAGTCAAATTCAGCTGGCTGTCAGGTGCCAGGGGTATTTTCTGGAGCTCAATACTGGGGCCAGTTCTGCTCAGTAACTATTGACAACCTGGATGAGGGGAACGAGTGCTCCCTCAGAAACCTCACAGATGACAGCAAGCTGGGTGGGAGTGTTGATCTGCTGGAGGGCAGGAAGGCTCTGCAGAAGGATCTGGACAAGCTGGATCAATGGGCCAGGACCAGTTGTATGAGGGTTAACAAGGCCAAGTGCTAAGTCTTGCACTTGGGTCACAACAGTCCCAGGCAATGCTACAGGCTCAGGGAAGAGTGACTGGAAAGCTGCCTGGCAGAAAAAGACCTGGGGGTGCTAGTCCACAGCTGCTGAACAAGAAGGCAAATGGCATCCTGGCCTGTATCAGACATAGTGTGGCAGCTGGACCAGGACAGTGATTGTCCCCCTGTACTCAGCACTGCTGAGGCCACGCCTCAAATCCTGAGTTCAGTTTTGGGCCCCTCACTAGAAGACATTGAGGCGCTGGAGTCAAGCGAGTGAGTCAAGAGAAAGACAGTGGAGCTTTTTAAGACTCTGGAGCACAAATTCTATGAGGAGCAGCTGAAGGAGATGAGGGTGTTTCACCTGGAGAAAAGGAGGTTCAATGCTGATCCTATCACTTTCTACAACCACCTGAAAGGAGGCTGTAGCTGGTGGGGATCAGTCCCCGCTCCCAAGTAACAAGTGATAGAACGCTGGAAAATTACCTGGAGTTACACCAGAAGAGATTTAGCTATTAGAAAAAAATTTTTCACCAGAAGAGCAGTCAGACATTGAAACAGGCTACCTGGAAAAGTGGCTGCATCACCATCTCTGGAGATTTTTAAAAGAGATATAGATGTGGCACTTAGGGACATGGTTTAGGGCTGGACTTGGCAGTGCCATGTTTACGGTTGGACTTGATGATAATGAAGGTCTTTTCCAACCTAAATTATTCTAAGATTCAATGATTCTAAAAGGTGAGGCAAGAGGAATTACAGTGTCACATTCAAAATTCCCAGGCACCTTGCAGCTGAGACAGGACTTCCCATCAATATTTTAATTTTGCATTTTCCATAAAAGCTACAAGGTCTTCTAGTTAACTTGATTTTTAAAGTAAGTAGCAGCAATTTGCAGAACCCAGGAATAAAATTACATCAGAATGACAATATTTAAGGCTGAGCAAGGAAAAATTGTAATGCTTTCTTCTGCACTAATGATTTGAGGTGTATATTTAGACTTTTGGGAATAAGGCTACAGAAATTAATTTTTTGGTGGATTTTATTGGTGCAATCTTCCTGTAGGTTTTCATTACAGCATTTAAGCTCCAAGATTTCCTTTAAAATGACAAAACAATAGATTAACCCCAGCACTAAGGAAATAACCCTTTTTTTTCTGAAAGTTTTTTAATAGGCTAACTTTTGTCCTGTTAGGAATAATACGGAGAAAGCAAAGCCTAACAGAAAATCTTTGACAGAACTCCAGCAATAATGGTCAAACTGTCTAGATGGCCTCAGAAAAGTGGGTAGTCCTTGAGATTCTATGGAATTAATGCCAGACACTAATTCTTGATCTTTCAGAGGCTGCAATTCTTCTCACCTAAACGTGAGGCATCTATAAAAGAGATGTCTCCATCTGAGCTATTTTTTCTTATCAGCAGAGAGAAATGAGCCCTTCTCCCTTGTGATTCATCTTGTCCTGAGGTAATCATCCAAACCAGATCAGATGACTCATGAACTAGAAATGTATGTTTCTATCCATTAGTCTAGGAAGGGAACCCTGGTCTAGCTCAAACGGAGACATCTACCCGGCAGATGCCTCAGGTTAGGTGAGATGAATGCTGTCAAGTATCTCTCCAGCATTTCTGTCCTTGGTAGAGTAGACAGGAATAAAATTATTCAAAAAAGCATTCAAAATAGGATCTTTCCATGTAATAGTTTGCTACAGGGCATGGTCCCTTTCTGAAAGGAAGGAAGAGCTGAAATAAGGCAGTTTCCCTGGAAGTGATAAAACGTAAAAAGCAGAAGTGGTCTCCATAAAAATTTAGGGATGCAATGAAATTGTACTTTGCTGGTCTAACAAAGGAGCCATCTTTTGGAATTCTAGAAATAAATGAAAGACAGCATGATAGAGAACAAAGATCCCCCATACTCTTCTCATCACTCTGCTCATTTAGGGGGTGGGGAGTGTCAGGCTCATCATCAAGGACTATGTTATTAGAACGATCAGGAGAAAAAGAAAGAACAATAAGGCATTTAAAACTGATTAATAAATTCCAGATATACCTTTGAAGAATACTAAAATACTCTATTTTCTTTTGTTTGCAGTATATATCTTATTCTAAAATAGGTCTGATGGGAAAAACAGAGCATAGCTCCGTATTTATTGCATTTCTGGAGATGTGCCTGTATTTATTACTGGCATCTGCTGTTAGTGACAGATCTTGAGTAGAATCCAGAAGTCCTGAATAACACTTGGCTTTCTTTATTATGGTAAAAAAAATTTGCTCTTGCAGGCTCACTGCAATTAGCAAAGATTGTATTTTGTTCTGCATGCCCTTTACTAGCAGTAATCCAATATTGAATTGCCTCAGAGGGTCTCAGCAATAACTGGGTCAAACTCTCTCATAACTCTTTCTGCTTGACCTGGAAAATTGACACTTCTATAGGAGTGCACAGTATATATTTATACGGTCAAATCATCATGTGTATTTCAATCTTCCACTCAGTTCTTAATTTATTCACCTTCCTTTTATGATTTATTTGAAGTTTGTCCATATCTCAATTTTCTTCCCAACCTATTTAGCCTCTAGATAAAGACCACTTAGCTGCTAGCAGGAGCAGAATTCATCTTCATACAGCGTTTATACTGAGCATGTTCTAATTAAGTCAGTTAAAGCAGCTATCTGCAATTCAGAATGTCTGAGCAGCTCTCCATTCATCAGTGATCTCCTGTAAACACTTAGGACATCTTGACCTTGACTGGTTGTGAGCGTAGAAAAGGAAACATGATTGAGATTCACAGGCTGCTTCTTGGCAGCAGGGTGGCAGCATTTTAAGCTGCTTCTCCAGGTTGTTCCTAGTTGTGAATGCAAAGAACCAGGAGGAACAGTGGCAACTCATGGAGACCACTGAGGCACCATGGCAGGAATGCAGGGTGCCAGGAGGGGGAAATCTCTTGGTGGGGTCAGAGACAGGATGTGATATGAAATAGATTCGTTATTTAGTACTCATGTAAGAAACTGGGTAAACCATATTTTTCTCCAATGTGAATGAAATACATTCTTACTTGATTTTGCAGAAATCCAGTATGTTAAAACTAGGCCCAGATTCAACTGACATAATCTTTCTCCACTTACACCTGTTTTTTTTTTCCTTTTAGCTGACTCTCAGAAGCTGGTACAGATATCATCAAGGTTTCCTCATTACCATGGTCTGAATGTTTCACTAATTCTGTGTACAACACCCATAAATATTTTCCATTTTGGAAACTCCATACGCAAAGTTAACATTTTAGTAAATATTAATATCTAGGCTTTCGAACTAGCAAAACAGATTATATGGAAAAAATGTATGGTTCACATGCATGAAACCAGGACAGAGAAGTATTGCCACTCATGTTCCTGTGTTTTGCCCAAAGTCCAGAGATTAAAGCAATCCCCAGAATATGTGAAATCCAGTTCTTATTCCTTTCATAACCAAAGTGGATCTGAGTCCACACTTACCTCCCCAGAGTGCCTAAGCACCAGGCTGTGTAATATAAGGATCTTCTGTCAATGCCACTCCTCTTCCTATCTAAAAGGTTATTGGGGTAGGAAGGGGTTCCCTGGTATTACAAGTCCCGAATGAATGCCCTGACCTCTACTCCATCCATCTTTCTCTCCTGCCTCTGGCTTAATTTATATTTAACCACTAAGCCTTTGTATAAAACAAGCAGTACATTCTTTACTTGCTTCCCTGCATTTTGAATGCTCTCTGTACTTTGCACTTCATTTCATGAGGGATTAAAATGCTTGAAATAGATTTGATATGTTTTCCTTCAGCCTGAAGTGATAATTGATATAATTTTCTTCTACAAGAGAAATTTTTTTAAGTTTTAATTTTGTCTCAGGTTTCATAGTTCCTGTTTTTAACTTTTTTCAGTTTGAGGGATGAACTAAAGAACCTTTTTTTATTTTTGTTTTAAATCACAATTTCTCTTTGTTCTGTTCATTATATTATCTGCTGTCGAATGCCTTGAGGTTTTTGGTAAGGTTTCAGACACTGAATGTCCTTGCCAGTGGAGACTAAGCTTAATAATTTAACAGCATTTTCAGTTTTCAAAGCTGGGAGAGTTTGAATTGTTAAACCTGCTAGTTGAAGTTGCTCAAAGTCCTATTACACAGTATAAAATGCTCATAATTTTCAATCTATTAAACCAGTCTCATCGCATTTTGCTCTTATTCCCCAATGTTAAAAAAAATGTGCTAATTAAGCAAAATGAGTGCAACTCCAGTTTTATTTAAGGGAATTTTGCCTAAATTCCCTTAAATAAATTTTCTTAAACTACCCCAGATAAAAACTTTGGAGATGAGGTAAAGTGAGACAAATTTTACCTCTCAAGGAATGGTTAAAGATATAATCAGGAGCTTATTATGACCTAGATATTTTTGGCATTCATATATGGATGGCAGATAGGTTTCCTGTGTGCCATCCCTCTAGCAAAAGAGAGCTGAGGACAGGTGGATTTTATAATCCTATCCTTACTCCACTCCCGGAAAGCTAAGGATCACAGGGAACGAAACATATTTTTCCCGCAGAGAAATCACAGTAAGAAACTTCCTCTAGCAGCAGGCTTTGCCTCTCCTCAATTGGCTGAGGATACATCTCCCCCTCAAGGGGTGAGGTTAGGAAACAATGGGGATCCAAAGAGAGGTAGCAGCTTCAGGCTCTTCTACAAAGAAGCCCTGATGAACATCCTGTGCTTTGCCTATTTTTATCTCCATTGTGCTCAAAAATTTCATAAAAGCCCCTATTAAACTGCAGCATAAGAGCAGCTATAGACAGGAACTGAAGGTTTGATGACATTAGGCTAAAGTTATGACTAGACTGGTGAGGTGAGGTAACCTGGATAAAGAGTGAGCCTTATATACAAAAATAATAAACAAGCATTTATATGAGGCCAAAAACCCCTCACTGACAACTATTTGTATAAGTGGGGTTCTTTCAAAAGAAAGAAGTGATGTGATTATGCTTTTGATCTCACTGAGAAGTAAAGACTTTGGATAGCTTTCCCTAAATGCAGTGAGAAAGTAGAAAAACACCCCCAAACAAACAGGAGGTAGAGGCCTGGATGAAAAAGACACGGTGCTACCTAGAAGTGTGTCGCTGTCAAAGGGGATATTTTCTGCTGCCCATGTGGCTGAGACCACACACTGGGCATGGCCACTGGCTACTAAGGAACTGATGCCCTGGCATATATGCCAGGGAATTTTTGCCATATGAGAAGCCCTGAGACCCCGGCAGCTACAACTGCTGCTCCAAAGGAGCATAGCCCTGTGTGATATCTCCAAGCCTCACATTTTCTATCCATACAAACAATTCTAACTGTATTAGACACTTGCATTTAGTAGTAGAATTCTAGAGAGGCCTGGACTGCCACTGGCTGCCATGTAATGACTGGTGTGTAACCAGTCACCTACATGGAGACCCCACAATGCAGTGGTCCTTAGGAATAGTCCAAGCCTACTACAACCCTTAATCAATTTTGATGAAGCTAACAAAGAACAGCAAGATGTTAAGGGAGCTAATGCTGATTATAAATTAAAGGGAATCCTATTTGACAACTAAATCCTATTAAAGTAAGGAGGTGGATTACAAACAGCATGGTTGATAATGAAATGGGCATGTGGAAAATGTTCTGTAGGCTAAAAACAAGAGAACACAGAACAACTTCTTAACACAGGATGAGTGTCATGGCTTATTAACAGTTCAGTTCAGTTATTGAGATGGCTGGTGCTGCACATGATGATACAGGAGAAATGACATGGCATACAAAGCAACCAGTCTTTGTATGTATTTTTATTTGCTTTGTGATGGCAGGAGCCTGCCCATTAATCACCAAGTGTAAGACTCATCAAATGTCCATGCCACAGACAACTGTATGTGATCTGGTCACCCTGTCATAAACTGATATGTCAAGGACACAAGTTCCCTCACTTGTTTTAGCTACTCCTCTCAGGGTGGAAAGAAAGAGGCTTGTCTCTTTCTCTGGCAGCTGTCCTGGGTGTTCTGCTAATGTGGACTGAGGGGTCCCACCTAGAGCTACCTGTGTGCTTTACAATTTGGTGCCCTCTTACACTGGCAAACACCAAATCCACCAAAACCAAGGACTGTAAAAGCTGGAGAACTGAACCTTTATGCTAAAAAGGGGCACCTCACAAAATTTTGAGCCTAAGGCCTGTGTATTTGGGGCTTCTGGCTCTCAAAAACTGGCTATGCTAGGTAAGCAGATCTGTAGAAGCGTTCACATAACCTACTTGGATCCAACTCAGGCTGTGAGCATATAGCTGAAATTTGGTGGGGTACTCCAAGGCATCACCATGACCATTGTAGTTCACAGTTCTGGAGGCATTTTCACTGAGGAGCAGTGCTGGCTGTCCTGTACTGAAGACCTGAACACGTATCACCTTCCAGGGCTTTGTGGTGTGGTGAGTGCACACTGGTGTTCTGAGTGATACCACACTCTCATGCTTTACAGACACCATCTGTCACAAACTATGTCCTACCACTGCAGAAAAACCAAATGCCATCTCCAAGCCATCAGAAAAAAAGAAGCAACCCCAAACCCCAGCAGCCTGACCTTTTTACAACATCCTTGCTTAAAAGCATGCAGCAGTAGACGAAAGGCAGGCTCAACAAACGGTATTAAAGCAAGGGGACATTTGCAATGCAGTGGGAAAGGAAGACAGATGGGATGTCTCACTGTGAAAGGGCCCTGCTATGACAGCACACAGCCATTTCACTGAGACAGACATCAGATGCTGAGGAGGAGTTGCAGTCAGTGAAAGGGAAGTTACTTGCCATGCTACAAGATATTTGTTACAGTATTTCCTGACTCTGTATGCACAGAAAGCAGTGTTGTGGGAAAAATTCATCCTTTCAGATTATCTACTTTTCAAACCAACAGAGATTCAACAAAGATGGAAATAAATCCATAATATGTGTATTATGTATCTATGTTCCAAATCAATATTAGAGATGGGCTACCAGTGCGAAAAGCCAGAGATCCAGACCAGAGATGCATGCAGTATTACAGGGACAGAGAGAAATCTATATGCTCAGTGTATTTCTCTACATTCTATGCCAATATTCAAGCTGGTTTACCCATGTGAAACATTAGTGCTACATAGTTCGGAGGGGGAGAACACATCAATAGTTGTACTGTGGAAACGTGTGCTAAATAACAAAGATCGCCTTCATGCCATGCCTATTGAGTGCATCTATATGGTGCAGAGAAATTCTACAGTCCCCCAAAATATTTAAGTTAAGCAGCCTTTTTTTGAAAGAAGGGTATTTATGCTTTCCTGGTAGTTTTTTTCTAAACTTCATCAAGTGCTGTGAGAAGTTACTCACTCCATCTTGGTATTTTCTACAGCACTCATCATGGTAGTCAGTGGCCTGACTCAGTCTGAGTAGTGCAGCACTGAAGTGTCTGTCTCCACAGGGGCCAGACCTTCCCTCTGTGTCTTGTTTCCTTCCCTTGTGATCAGCAGTGGCTTCCTCTTTCCACACTCCACTGCTTGCCCTGCCTTTGCTCCATTTTACACAGAGCCATTGTGCTTTGCAGTTTTGCTGCGCATGAAAAGGAGAGGCAGGTGAAGCCTGATCCACCATATCCAAATCTATGGGATTTGGCTGTTTACTACTAAAACCTTCTTCTTTTGCCAGCAGTCACTGCAGCATAGCTGGCACAGAGTAGGCACAGGGGAAAAAAAGTTCTTCTCCTTACACAAGGCTTGCCCAGTCCCAGATTTCCTTATCTCTGACCCTTGCACCCCTCACCCACATGCGGATTTATTGCTGCTCTCACAAAGGCTGCCTTCTGTGAGCACCAGGCTTGCACAAGCTGCCTTGCCCTGCTGTTCTCTTTTATCCCTCCTCTGTCTTTGCAGACATTTTCTTCTTTTTAGCTTATCAACACCAGGAGGGGCTGCCTGATCTGAGCCCTTACTCTTTCTATGGCTGTGGTCTCACCCCTATCAACACCTGTCTCTTTCATAAATTAATTCAAAATCAGTCAATAACCCCATCAAATAAGCCATGTCCCTTCTTTCGCACACACTTTTATCTTGCTCTGATTAATATCCCAACAATGAGTCACCAGCTGTTTAGCCTGATTTTGGGAACTCTACAATAGACCAGCCTGCTCAGCAGCTTACCGTTTCTTTTCTACGTCAACAAAGGAGCCGTTTCTTTAGAAAAAAATACCCCAATGCCCCACTCAACACATTCAGGTCCTGATGAATAAGTGTGCCCAAATAAGGGCCATCCTTATTAAAATAACAGATAATATGGACATTTTAGGGCTGCTTATGAGCGTTCCTTGCAATATTGTACAATACCAGTAAATTGCAGCAAATCTGTAAGGGAGATGTATTCAAGCAACCCTGGGAAACATTTCAGATATATTTTGTTGAGCATCTGATCTGGGCCTACTCCTGAACTTGAGCCTGATAAAACTTGCTGAAGGTTCAGGTAAGGCTCTCCCCAACTCTCCCCAAAAACCATTCTTATGCCTCTAAGAACTAATATGCAAATGAAGGTAATCAAACCCCACTGTCTGCATGGCTCCTCTAAATCGTTTTTACAATTAATTTCTTCCTGAGAGGATTGTCAGATCTGTTGTCCGGCAATGTTGCAGCTGTGAAGCCAGGAAAACTGATTCAAAACTCCGGAAGAACAGACTGTGTTTTTATGAGTGTGGGGAGATGTGATAATTTTTTGTCAAGAGCTGTATGTAGCAGGCAGGTAGTAGTTCATGTTTTCTGCCATAGGCACTGCAAGTAATGATGGAGAGAAGTGGGATTTTGGAAAGTGCCAGACTCATGTATTACACTATTGGAAACGTGGTGAAGAAGAAAACATACACCACTTATATTCAGGAAACAAGGGGATTTTGAAGTGTGTCTTCTGACTTCTGCCTTATCTGACCATATATATCAGAAAACAGCTCATTTTTAGTTTTGTTTGGAAAGTGTATAATGGGTTCAGGCACTGGCCTGAGATCTGAACTCTTGGAGAGCAATTTCATATCAGATTCTCATAGCTGGTACCTCTGTGGCTTTGGGCGTGCCTGATCCTACGGGTACTCAGCATTGTGTAAGGCCTAGGTCCCAGTCCACCAAAGATCTTAAACATATGATTAATTTTTAGTCCCTTTGACTTCACCAACTAAACTGCTTAGATGGATTCACTCCTAGGCACTTAGTCTCCCCACTTGAATTTCAATATTAGCAAAATGAGGATAATTCTTTCTTTAATATAGATGGGTACAGCAAGCATTAATTAGTTAATATATGTGGAGTGCTTTGGAGATACAAAGGCTATCTAGATGTTAATTTATGCAGATATTGGAAGAAGTAGAGGGAAATAATTGCTGTATCTCACCTGTTCAGGGTTTCAGAACAGCATTCATTCCCTCACCCGCTGTAGAACAGAAACTAAATGCTGAGACAAGCCCACGCTTAGGAGACACTCAGAGCACGCTTATCAGATTTAACACACTTTCCCATTTAAGGGAACGCAATCAGCTCTGTATTTGCATTTCCCTTGCAAATGAGCCTCACTGACTCCTTAGGCTGGCTTTGCACTAGTTGCTTCTCGTGTCTCAGTGCCGTGGTAGCCAACTGCCTCAGCACTGTAACATGCTTTCATCTATTCTGTGTCTGCACTTAATAACAAACCTGGCAAGGAAGCTCCAGCACCGGCGATTGGCAGATTCTCACCCGTTCTTGTTTTGAGATGCCGAACTTGGGCCATGCAAGATCTTGGTTTGGCCAAATGATTACCTTGGATCTATAGATAGATAAATAAAGCACATAAAAGGGACTGGTTTATCTCATGTCATTCTTTAAATTGCTCATGCAAGGTTTTTTCCTAACAAGCTCTGTAAAGTGGCTTTGGAGAAGATGCCTTTGCCATTGGCTCAGGAGGTCTGTAGATAGTATTGTTATCTCTCCAGAACTGGAAAGCCTTGGCAGCCTCTAGTTCCCTTTCCCACCTGTCAGAAGTAATAAACCACTGTTAACCATAGATCCAAGCCTCTTCTCTTATCAGAAAAGCTGAATAACAGAGACTGGAGATTCCATCAAATCTTGGTGCTGGGATTTCTGCCTGGTATTTCAAGTCCACCCCATCTGGCTGTGTTGTGAATTTGGTTGTTTTTCCACTGAGAATTTATTTCCCCAGCTAAAAATGGAGAGTGAACATAATTGCAAGGCTTTATACTCAGCTCTTTATCTGCTTGTGGACCTGAGGAAAGTAGGAAGAGACCTAAACAGGGTTAAATAAACTATAAGAGAGAAAAGATGCTGGGCAAATCCCTTGGTGATAAAAATATCAACATACTCCTTCTGATGGAGTTAAGCCTGAAAGTACCTGCTGCCTGTCAGCTGGGAAACAGCTTGAAATGTGAGGTTGGAGGATCAGGTCTTCCCCATCCATCCTGTGGGATCCAAACACTCAGCAGGGGTTCTGGCACCTAAGGGAAGCCCAGAGCTAGGACAGACATCGGAGGGGTCTGACTGGGGGAGTACAGGCTACAATGAGAGCCCTTCATACATCTCTGGGCAATGTGACAGCTCTCTGAGTGCAGAAATAATTATAAAATTCACCTTAAGTAAAGCTGCTACTGCCTGGAAAATGTTCCTGATATGTCAGAACAATATCACATGAAACATCAACAGCAACTGTATGTACCTATACTATCTGATTTATATCTTCTCTTTCTCTAATCAAGTTTTATTGCTAGGAAGCCTGTTGATAACAGAAAACAAACACTCTGGATGAAAATGAAGAGAGTATGTTTTGCTCACTTTTTTTCTCCCTTGTTTACCAGTTCATTAGGTTCTGAATAAACTTTTATTCTTTTCTAAGTGAATGACAGCTATTCTAATTTACATCAATCATGTAGAAAATTACTTTGATAATGCAGAAAATACATGAAACTTCCAACTGATACCTTGTGGCTTCCTGGAAACTTGGACCTTGCCAGGAAAAGGGCTGTCACCTGTGAGGCAATTGGTATCCAGCTCATGGAGATAACAGTCATGTCTAGGATTATTGCTAACACAAGAATTTTACCTGCAGACAGCTCTGCTGACTGTTATCAAAGTTGAGTTTTCAGTCCCTGTGCATAGGACTTTATTAAAATATTTAAATACAGCAGACAGGACTACAACTTTAAAAACATGTAAAAATCCATATAGTTACACCATAGGAGACTGCCAGTTAGTGTTTGCTCTACAGCCAACCCATTACACTGTTACAATGAGCCAGATTTTCTTAAAATTTATGATTGGTTTTCAGAAACAAAGCACTTCAGTATTTTTTTTTTTAACACACAAGCTTTCAAAAACTCAGCTGTGTATTTTGTTTTTGTTATGGTATCATCCATAGGCTCTGCTTGAGGTTGCTGGACACAATACAAACAGAAACAAATCAAATCAGAGATAATCAAATCCAGACAGAGAGAAATGAAAAATCAGAAATCAGAAGCTGTTTGTACCTTGCAGAATTTATACTCTCAGCAGGTGAGGCAGATAGAAGAGAGAGAGTAGTGCTGTAGCGAGGAAATCCATGTAATGATGGAGGAGCAGTGGCACAGAGAGATGAATTGACTTTGGCCAAGGTTATGTGAGAATCCTGAGCAGAGCCAGAAAATGAGGCCAGAGCTCCCGAGACCCTCAGCCACAAGGTAGTCCTTCCCACTCTGTACATATTTCTCTTCCTCTCTTTTTAAAGCAGAAAATGTTTCAGCTCAACATCTGCAGTTCCCCAAATTCCTTCTTCTGTTTGCCAGTCTGGGATTTTGAAGCCAAGCAACCCCATCTTTATCTGGGCACACCCTCGTGTCTGCTTGTGTTCGACAGGTTTATTTTCAGGCTCTGTCCTGATGATAATAATCATGACAGTGAGCTTTTCAAAGCAGGGATGAGAGAATGACTATTTATTTGGCTCAGTTCCTCTGCCTGAACTAGTAAAAAAATATTATCATTGCAGATGTGAGTAGGAACAGGATAGTGTCCCGTTATGCAGCATGCAATTCCCCACCACAAAGACTGCTGCCTTTGGCAGCCTGCATGATTTCTAAATTCCAATGTAAATGTCCATCACTGGGCCAGGTGACAGCGAAAAGCAGCCGATACCCTGGGTGCTGGGGGAAATGCACCATCCAGCACAAGGAAGGGTATTTCCAGCTCTGTTCATCCCTGCAGCCTCTGTGCTCTGTGAGCCACTGCCCAGGCACAGATGAGCAGCCGATAGCAGCGCAAAGGCATCCAGTTCTGGTTGACAAGCCAAGCAGTGCCCGTGCTGTGGTGCAAATGAAAGAGGCAAGCAGCCACAGCTGGGGAGCTTGGAAGCGGGACCAGCTGAGTGAGGTTGACAGGTCTAGGGCTGACTGGGAGCAAACCTGCACTACCACCTGATGCACGGCAGTGATGTGGGAGCAAGATGTCACCCAACCCAAACCATCTTGTAGATGGCTTCTCAGCTTAGCTAAGCAGTTCAGAGGGAGCAATAGTGCAATGTAATTACAGTGATTCTGGGATCAAAGCTGCATTGCACCACTGAGACATATCAGCTCACAGCCAGGAGAGCTCCAGCAAGGCATGGCATGTGTTGGATAGAGCAATCCCTGTCTTGCAGCAATGCATATGTATGTATGCATAGCAGATGATGCTGAGGAGCAAACCTTGTGAGTACCATACATGCAGTCAGCACAGCTCTGGATCCCAAATCATGCAGGTGGTGCAGTCATGTTGCAACATTCACTTTTGGGATAATTAAAGGCACCAAGCATTTCAGCAACTTGCAAGTGACTGCAGACAAAGCATTTAGAATTCATGTTACTCATCTGTTCTAAATGCAAAGGGATGGAGAGGATCAGCTCAACTAGAAAAGCAAGGCATTCTTGTGGGGCATGGGGGGAAGATCTTCTAAATAGGGCTAGATAATATAGAAGAGCAGAAAAAAATACGTTTACATGAAATAACAACTTACAATAATGTTAAGGAAGAAAAGAAGCTTACTTCTAAATGCCATATTAGCAAACCTCTCTGAGCAGTGCTGTGTACAGGTTTGCTATTGATATTTGCAGTACAGATGATGAAAGATGTCAAAGCAAGGACATCTATTGATCCAATATTGAAAACCAGTGGAAATGAGGATTAGTAAAGAGACCACAGTTCTTTGCTCCAATTACTTTTGGATGTCACCTTTTGCCAGCCAGTCATTGGTGTGCATGTCTGTACCCAGTGATGCCTCTGATGCCTCTGCCAACCTGTTTAAGCACTTGTGAATGGAAAAGGTACTTCACAGGGAGTGCATTCAGTGTTGCCAGTAAAAGATTAGGGACAGTGTGGTTGAACAAACTCAGCCTAAAGGAATGTAATTTCTTAGGAATGTAGATGTTCGTTTGCCCCGTCAGTGTAGGTGAGCCATTATAAAAACCTCTTGGGTTAGCAAATGTGCTACTTGGTTCCAACTTTATACATAGCACTCTTGATAGAAAGAAATCACTGAGGCCCCAAGCCATCAGATGAAGTCCTTGCACAAAATGACAGTCAACAGGGGCAGGAAGGGCACATGACCCTGAGCTGAACAAGGTTGTTTGCACTTCCTCGGTGAATCACCTGTGCATCCACAGCAGTCATTCTAACGACATCTCACACTGCAGAAGTTCACAGGCAGCCCCAGTAAACTGCAGTTAATTAATGCATTACTGTCAGCATTACTATCATTTTGACTTATCCTGAGAAGATGACTTGCACAATGATGGCTGTAGGATGGGTAACAAGGCTGGTGAGACACACACAGGAAGTTTCTGTATGCGCTCAGAGTCTACCAGTGGTCACAACTCTGCAGCCTGTTCTGTGGGGCTGGTGCACACTGCCAAACTTTCAGAATGACTCTTTCACAAATGAACTGTATGCAACTTTGCAAAAACCTGCTTTGCACAGAAGGGATTATTTTGATACCAAATTTGAAACTTCAAAAGTCAGGATGCATCTACATAAACAGGTGCGGATGAATGCGTGTGCTTTGCATATTCTCAAAGGCAGGTGCAAGAGGAGCACATCTGCCTGCACACAGCTGGGCTACTTATTCTTAGTTGTGTTCAAACCATCTCCTTTCTCTTTTCCCCTCCAAAGAAGGCTGACCAAATCACTCAGTCAATGCTAGGTAAGTGGTTTGCTCAGTTTATTTACTATTTCCCCCTCTTCTACCCCAAAAACAGCAATGGGTTTAATTTTTTTTCCTTAAAGCTTCCCCAAAACCAAAATAAATTTTCAGATTAATTTTCAGGCCTTTAAGGGAATAGAACTGCAGGTGTTTGTTACACATGCAAAAATGGGAAGTTGTCTGGCAATTCTTTTGGCAGCCCTAAATTTTTACTGTAAGACACAGTAAATAATGAGACAGCTGGTGAACTGTGGGAAATCTGTGGCTGACAAACTTTGGTGCAAGAAAGCTGATTAAGTGATATTCACAGTGCTTCTAATCTTGACAGTGGCAGAAGCACAGCAGCAGGCTCAGCTTGGAGCACAAGCCTCCCATCAGTGGTGACAGAGCAGCCCTTTCTGGACAGGTTATTGCCCTGTACTGCAGGATCAGCATGGATGGAGAATCTGAAAGTGACTATTTGGTTTCCTTGGTCAGATAAACTTGCAGGGAAATTATGCTCATTTTCAATTAGACAGGTATGAAGAGAGCAGTATCATGTGAAGACTAGACTTATCCTATCTTTCAGGCAAAGAACCATCATGTTAAAAGGTGAGACAGGTTCTATTAACAAACCCCAGTGAGAGAGAGGATAGAAAGATGGATAAATGCAGGAGAGTGGCATGCTTTAGACCTGTGCAATAGATTCTGCTTTCTAATAGTTTACAGCTTTGGAGCGAGCTATATTTTGAGGTCTTTAGTTCAGACTATCCAGTAACATGGAGGACTAAAAAACACACTCTACTTTATACAGAAGGTGCAAGGAGAACTATGAAAATCCCATGGGCAAGGTATGATTGTGTTCCTGGGCTGCATTTACTCCTGGGTAGTTTTTACTCTGTCATTTCTCTGAAGCAAGGGCAGGGTACTGTGGTTCAATTCTGTTGCTGCTGAACTCATAATTCAGTTCACATAACACAACACTGGGACACATAATTTGGTGCACAAGAGAGGGTTCTCACAGTGTCTAAACTGGATGAAGGTGGCAGTTTTCAGTCCTCAGATTGGAAACTTTAGTTTTGAAATGAGAACATGGCTTGAATGAGAGAAGCAGGACCTAATCCAGACAAAAGAAATTCTCACCTTCTCACCACTGTTTCTGGACACCCAAAGGTAGACTGGTGCAACTTCTTCTCTCAGTGAGCTATTACTGCAAGGGGCCAGATGGGCTCTCTTTGAATCAAAGAGAACACAGTCTAAGTAAAAACTGAAAAGTTTACACTGCCTCTTCAAGTGCTGGCAAGTTAGGTACATTCCCAAAAGGTATGGAAAGTAAAAAATCAGTCAAGTTTCATAATGAATGGGTTTACTAATTTAGCAGACTATGGTTGAAGACTTTCCAGACTAATGTAATATCTTCTCCTTTTCAAATTCTTAAATGTATAAAAAGACTGATTTAGAAATAAGAAGTTTATTCAGCAAAGATGGGAAGCTACTGTACTTCCAACTAGTAAAGGTAGGGAAAACGTGGAAACCTTGTGAGAAAGGATTGTCTAACAAAACCAGTGAAATCCTTGTATAGATGTGAAATAATCCTGAGTGCCTGGAGGCAAAAAATGAGTGGAGGATAAATACAGGGCTATTGCAAGGCACGGACTTGGTGCCTTGGAAGGTGCCCATCTGCACATTCATGCCACTTTTTGAATCACACCAGTGCCTTGGGGGTTAAACCAACAAATATGTCTAAGTGCTTGTGAGCTCAGTTGGCATTTTAGAGCAGCTCTGCAAGCTTGCTTCCAACCCACACTCATAGATATTGGATACTAAAGCCTGTCACATTAAATGTGTCTCTGGATGTTCTGTCCACAGCGTGACCCGAAGCATTTTCTTCAGAGTGGCTGATACATTTCAACTCAATGCTGCAGCCCTCGCTGCCATGCTTGATTGAACAACCTGTCTCCACTATTAAAATGCAGAGAGAACTTAGACAAGCATTTAGAAGCTTTGTCATTAAATAGTTTTCTTGTCAATTGATCTATCTCGTAGGGGAAAGACAACTACTAGATCCATCAACTGCCAGCAAAAAACTAGGAACAGGTCTTAGTCAATTAAATGGGCAAGTATTGCTTGACAGCTCCCTTTGGGAGACGATTGGTTTGGGCCTGACTATTCAGCAGGATTAGCAACTTCAGGCACTGCAAAGCTGACCTTACCTGAAGGTGAGCTCACATCTGCAACGTCTGTGGAGCATAACTGTGCAAAGGAACAGCACAAACCTATCTCTGCTCCCCTGCTGAGGACTGTAAAGTCTCCTTTTTATTCCTTTTTTCTACCCCCAAGAGTTTTATACAGCTTTTAAGAGGTATAATTTTTTCTGAAGCCTCAGTCTTTTCCTGTTCTGTTGATTTTTTATAATCACACATTTTGTGACTCGTGGTGTTCATTTCAGGTCCTGGTAGCTCTTGCTCCTCCCTGGGTGCCATACCTTGAACAAGCAGCAGCACATGTGGTCGGGGAGGTACACTGAGATAGAATTGGGCACAGACAGACAGCTCACTGAGTCGAAATCTCTCTTCTCATTAATGAATGGTCAAAAATGAACACACACAGAGTGCAAGGGGAACACGTTTGCCTACAGCTGAGTCACACAGGGGTATCTCATTGAGCCATTCCCTGCCACTCCCCTTCCTGATATGAGTTTTAAGCTTTCACTGTACACTGTCATTTTTTCCCAGAGTCCTGGGTCTTCCAGATGTCCCAGGACACCTCTATATCAGAAAAGCCTGGCGTGGTTGTCACAGACACATCCCTGTCACTGTCCTACTCCTTGGGAAGCTGTTTCAACCTCCTTCAGCATTAGAAATTGTTTGTCCTGACATTTCTAATGGTCATTGCTAGCAATGCTGCTCACATCCCCTGCTCAGCAAAACCTCCTGGCTTGAAACAGGAGCAAACATCCTTCACCCATTTTACAAGTAAAACTCCCTAAAAGTTTCTCCATCTCTTCACTGAGTACCACAAACTTGGTTTCTTCATGGGATTAGCTTGTGCAGGTGTGTGCAAAATCTGCTCAGAAAAAGACAAGTGCTGAGCAGGACTTCTTGATGCACAAATACTTTTAATATTTTCAACCCTGTCATCACTTTGCAGAGCTTGCCAAATCTGTTTTGCTTCTACTGCATAAAAGTAGAGTAACTCTCTCTTCCTGCCTGAGCTATGGCCCAAATGCTCTCAGTGCACAACTACACTAATTATTACACTTAGAAGTAAGGCAGCAGACAGTCAGATACTGAACTTCAGGCAAAAATCCCTGTTGAGATTCAGCCACTGCATGAGAACATAGCAAAATTTAAAATGCTCCCAATTTTTCAAAGTTACAAATTAATGCAAAAACTCAGATGAAGATCATGCCTATTTAGAGATGTTAAAGATTGATAAATCATATTTGCCACTCTTGCAATCATTTTGAGTTTCAATTTAAGTAGAACTGAATCACCCAAGATTTATTTCCACTACAGATAGGTGGATTCAGGCTCTAAGATCTTTATGTCCAGATTTATTTTCCCCATGTTCTGCATCAATTCATTCTCCAGACTAATAAAAGTTGCAGAAAATAGTATTCACAGTGGATGTGCTCCAAAAAATTTGAAGCTCTGATGTCCATGAATACTACCAAATAATTTGGAAAAGTGATTTTCTATGTCCTAAATTAAAACTAGATTGGTGATGAAAGTTCAGTTGTCTTTCACTTAATGATGTCATCACAGATACCAAGGGACATGCTCATCCATTAATTACAAACATTGAGTTTACAAGGAGTCTGTGTGGAGCTGAGAAACACAATGGCCACTCTGTGGAAGAAATCACTGCTCATTTTCCCATTGCATTTATAGAAAGTGATGCCAATAAATTAAGCAAAATGCAGAATGCTTCACTGCAATCAGCCCTTTAGCTTGTAACAGTTGCAATAAATCACCTTTCAGCCATGGTAGCCTCTTTTGATGTGTTTTTACCTCCTGCCCAGAACAGCATGGCCATGCTCCAGGAGTGGGACTCTTCAGCAGTACCTGGAAGGGAGCAGCAGCTGCCAGGTGGCTTCAGCAAAAGGGAGAACTTGGCTCCCTCCCACTCTGCACCTGGGGGGCTGCCAGAGGAATTCTTCCCACCCCTAGAGGCACAGCAGACTGCCCAGCATGAGAAGTTTTGCTGTATCTCTGCTGAGGACTACTTTTCAGAAAACCTCTGGAGGTTTTCTGGGGGCTGTTTTGGGTTTTTTGTTGTTGTTGTTGTTGTTTGTTTGGTTTTTTGTTTGTTTGTTTGTTTGTTTTTTTGTTGGGTTTGGTTTTTTTTGGTTGGGTTTAGTTGTTTGCGTTTTTTTTTTAATAGAAAAGGAAAGCTCAGTAGCACTGCAGTCCACAGTCAGGAGCTCTGTGGAATGTGATTGCATTCTCTGCTCTGGGATGCCCAGGAGCCCAATCACTGAATCCCATTGGATGGAGAAAATAGCCAGGCTGGGCTCAAGGTCTGAACTGAAGCCACTGGTGCCTCATTTTCTGCTGTCCTGCAGTTGGGATGTGGATGAAGGGTGACTTACCACCTTTCCCCCCATGGGGAGAAATCCCCAAAGTGAACCTGAGAGAGGCAGCACCCCAGTGAGGCACTGTCTGTCAGAACCACTTCAGCCCTCAAGACCCATCTCCCAGGAGCTGCACATCTTGGTTGTTGGCAGCAGAGGACCCCCAGGGAGGCTCAGTCACAGAAACAGAAATGTTCCTGCTTCTCATTCAATGTAAAATAATTGCCTGGATCCATGTGAGGAAATCCTCTCCCCAGAGCAGCTTTGGGGATATGACAGAAGGCATGCTCCACTTCTGGCAGAGATAAAGAAATTTATCCTTCTTTTTGCTGTAGAAAGCCCTGAATTTCTTTCAAGACATGACAGTGGTGTATATTAGTACATGATGAGGAAAGAAATTGCAAGAAATTGTCTGGGGTGGTTTGGTGGACTATTTTTTTTTTGGACCACCGTGGGGCATTTTTTATCTACAGAGTTGTGTCAGCGATTTCTGTGAGTTTATCCCCACTCTGTCGTTGTTGATGTTGGTGGTGCTGTAAATCTGCCTGTAAGGCACTGCCTGCAAAAGCAGCATGTAAAGCAGAAATTTGTCCTTTGTATTTTGAGCAAACTAGAGGCAGAAATTACATAAACTGGCTCCCCAGTTCTGTCAGTCTGCTTCACTGGTCTCCTCTCCCTGAAAAAGTTTTGGGGTTGAGGTAGCATTTATATACCCCCATATGTACACTGATAGATTTGCATTGATACAAGCATGCATGAAAATACAGATATATGTGTATAAATGTGTGTATGCATATATAGATATGCATATGTATATATATATATGTATATGCTTCTGTGTGTATATACACGAGACAGAGANATATGTATATGCTTCTGTGTGTATATTTTTATATATATACATGAGACAGAGGTTTCAGACGAGGGGCTGTGTATCTATAATTATCTAGACTCTTGTGATGAAACTTATTGAACACAACTTTATTACAGAGAAAATGGCTGAACATGTATTTTACATCTTCTTTTCTCCTCTTTAATATCTATTTTGTTTTATTTTTATATTTTGTTCCTTCTTTTCCTCTCTGTTTTTTTCCCTTTCTGTCTAAATGTACTGGATGATAAATAGAGTCTAAAATTGGCTTTGCAGCAATAGTTTTGTGAGGTCTACTTAGGGAGGAAAAAAATCTCCTGAATAATTGTATGCAATGAAGATGCATTTGAATATATACTCTGTGTCTCTCACCAGCAATGCTCATCCCATGTCTGCAGCTTAATGTAAAGATACCACTATGCTTACATGACATGTTATGGCAGTGTGGCATGTAAGCACATATAGAAACATACACTTGGAAAGAATGATGAAAATAATATAAATATTTGTTAGCATATTTAAAATTAATGTCTACATCTCAGCTCTAGCATGTTTCTGCATGGGTACATGTGCTTTGTTTCTGTATGTATTAGCCAGCCTTCCTATGAGTGCATGTGTGTGGGAGGAAAGGATATGATTATGGATTTGCATAACATCCTGCGTGAATGTAGACTGAAACTGAAAACATGGAGGAAATTATATAATCTATTTTTAAAGTCTACATTACTGCAAATGTTGCTTCATCAAGCTGTTATTGCTGATTAATTATGTAGAATGAATGAAGATGAGTTCTAGCCTTATCTTCCATGTCTGCATTGGAGAAGAAATTTAAGCAGGGACTCACAAAGAGGTGTTTCAGCAGAGAGTGGAGTACCATAACCTTATTTTTCTGTCCCCTGGATATTCCAGTTACTGGTGTCTCTCCTCAAGCATGCATGAGATTATTGATCTCCATGGTAGTAATGAAAGACGAAAAGGTCAACTTTTAAATGTGAACCATAGGGACCACTTGCTACTACAGTGGCTGGTACAGGCAATGTGTGCCCTTGTCTTTTGCAAAGATCTCCATTATATCAACAGTATTGATCTAATGGGGGAAGATCTTGCTCTCTTATGTTTTTGTCTTCATACCACTTCTCTCCAGCACTTCCAGAATGAAACCTTTTATAATTTTGATACCTCCCTGCTTCCTAATTTTCTTCTTTTCCACCATGGGAGGCACTTGTATTAAGCCACCTGAAGCATAGCTCTTGGCTGTGCTGGTGCCCTCCTGATGGTTGCTGGAGGAGGTGACCATCTGGAGGGCACCTTTCCCACTACAGCACCCCAGCCTCTCCTTGCAGCCCCCAGTGGTGCCAAATGGAGCCCCTGTGGCTGTTCCTGTAGGCAGGCTGTGTGGATCCAGGCTGCACCCCAGGAAACAGAGGTGGGATAGAGAGCATTGATGTAGTTTGGTGCAATCAGATGAGGGAAAAGGGGAGCAGGATATGGGGAGTTAGGTTATTATATTTTATTATTTAGGGAAAATGAAGAATGGGTACCAGGGATGAGAGCCCAACAAGAGAATCTGAGAAATCCCAGGAGTAACAGCCCCACATCTTGGGAATACAGGGACCAGGGAGCACCCCACCCTCATTCTGTGGTATGACAGTTACAGCTACTGCAAATATCAAGGCATTTCTAAGCTGCAGACACAGCTGCATCATGTTTCAGATAAGAAACAGAGTGCCTCAGTGTTGTCATCCTTCCTTCCTTCCTTCCTTCCTTCCTTCCTTCCTTCCTT
>WBNO01016918.1:88381-111464 GCA_013400575.1 Peucedramus taeniatus | reverse complement strand
TTTCTTTCTTTCTTTCTTTCTTTCTTTCTTTCTTTCTTTCTTTCTTTCTTTCTTTCTCTCTCCCCCTTTGTCTTTCCTCTCCTCTCTCTTGCAGATGCAGTGAAATTTTCTGGTTTTTTGAGGGTTTAGTGCTGGATTTCTGTCAAGGGAGATACTAGCCTGAACTTATTTCTGTTCAGCAAGGGGATATATTAGGTATGCGAGAAGAATAGGAATGTTTGATGCTGGTATTCACAATGATTCAAATTCAAGTAAGCAAACCTAAAAAGGCATTGTAGAGGAGACTCTCACTAATAACCAGAAGTTTTGAACGAAATGTTTAGTACAGGAGGTAAGAGGCACAGAAGAACATTTGGAAGGTATGAAGAAAACTAATCACTACAATGCAATTGAATCCATCAACAAACAAGCCAACAATACAAGTTTCTGAGAAAGTTGGGGAACTCTGAAAGAAACCATAATTGCAGCATGTCTGTCTACATTCCCCACTACTCCTCATCCCTGAAACAGAAAATAGAATAGAGGAAGAAGTAGGCAGTGTGCCTTTGGAAATCCTGCTTGTCAGGCTCTGCTCAAGTCCCTGGGAAGAGATAAAACTAGTAAGAAAACAGGAGAAGTGAAGGGCAGCCAAAGGGACATCAGATAAGATGAGTTCTGTGCTTAAGAGGAAGCAGACCCCATTTTAAAGAGAGAACTGAAATAAATTGTTGTGAAATGGGAATGATGTAGAACTATATTTAAACATTGTTTTACGTAAACTAAAATGAAGATGGAGTGCTGGCAATTAGGAAGCATCGACAAAACTTTAGTTGTTGATAAAAAAGCATGTGAGACAACATTTGGTAAATTAGCTTCCCTGACTAAATTAATCCATAATATTGAAGGGATTAATATTGAATTGCATATCATTTCTCATGTCTCAGAAAAATGGAAAAATACAGTAAGATGGGGAAACCACATAAGGAAAGACTCAGCTTGCTGATTAAAGACACCCATAAGCAGGGTGGTACCTACAGACAGGATCTCCTACAAAGGATGGAGGCATCAAATGTCCCATTATAATTGCTAGCAACTTAGGGCTTTGTTCAGTTGCTTACACATAGGCATGGCCTGATGGCCCCAGGGGACAGCAGACATGCACTGGGGACTAGCAGTTGTATGACAGGAACTACAGGAAACCCACGTCTCTCTGGAGCATGGGACTGGAGGCCAGGCAGGAGAGGGCAGGCCTTGGGCATCTGAAAATGAACCAGGCACCTCTGGTTCACAGCCAGATCAGGAGCTGGGAGCAGGAGACACATCCAACTTAAGGCTCCAAATGCCCGTCTCTGCAATTTAGCTGGATGTCAGGTGTCCTACTACATTCCCCTAGTGAAAAATAGTTCAGTATAGCTATTGGCACCTAAACATCATACCTCAAGATTATGTCAGCTGATCTAAGGTAAGGGGACCTAAGGCCCTTGAGTGAAAGACACAACAGAACATATCAGCCCAGCAGCTGGGCTGTGTGATACGTGGTTACCTTCACTATCCTGGTATCACTTCGGACCTGTCCTTTAGGGAGGTTTATGATAGAGCAAGCTCCCCCTCCCCAGCTAATAAAGAGTGAGATGCACAGAGGTGCAACCCCTCTTGGCCCAAAGCAGACCTCTAAAATAAAAAGGATTCCCTTTCTTAAGTGTTTGTTGTTCCTGAGAGAGTGATTTTTCTTAGCATTTAGAGCAACAAAGTCAGATTCCTGATGGTGCTTGTGAAAGGAAAGCAGCTCTTTTTCTTCCCTCTGGGATTTGGAAGTGATTTCTCCTGAAGATGATAGGAGGGCTCATTATATATGGCAAAATCAAAAAAGAACTGCAACATGCCTAATTTTTATCCATGGTGTGTTGGTAACCATGCTGCAAAGTGAGCAGAGGCCTTGGCTCTCCCCCTGCAGAGCTGGATCTCCTACAGAGCTGGATATCTGCCCCAGGTCTAGCTTGTTCTGACACTTGGGGTCCCATGGGGAGAGGCACCCACACCCATGGGGTTCTGCATGGGTCCCTGCTGAGGATGGGACACCTGGAGTGAAGTGAGAGTCACAGTGATGGGTCTGACCCAGGAAATGAGTCAATCACTCACCTTCACCCCTGTCAGGGCCTCATTAGGTACTGGTGGTTTTATTTAAAAACAAACCTCCTTCAGCATGTAAATGTATACTAACTTAACACCATGGCACAGCAGCCCTTGCCCATGGCTTCCTCCATTTGCTGCCTTCTCAGGATGAAATGAATCCCAGATTCTTCTGGGTGAGAGTTGCAGGAAGTGTGCCCACAACAACACAGTTGGATTGGGTGATGAGCTGGAAAAACGGGGGGTGATTTTTCAGAGGGGGTGTTGAGAATACTTTCTGCTGACAGTTTTGTGCCCCGATGAAATACGGTATCACATCTCTACAACTGCAACTGCTGAAGAGGGCAAGAAAAATGCCAAAGGAAGGGAGGGGATTCCTACAACATATATGTGTATATATATATATATCTCATGCAACTGGAAGAAATTCAATTTGCAGAGATTAAGGTGAACATTAGAGCAGAAATTCCATAAGGATGACATCTATGAAATTACAGAGAGCAATTTGGGAAACTGTGCTTCTTAAGCACTATGGGGAACAAGAGTGCATTGTAAGGCACAGGATCTCTCATAGTTAATAGCTGTATTACAGTGATGTAGTGCTCACGCTACAGTTTAACATGAATCACAATGCTGACTGATGCATAAATACCATATTATTTTATATAGGCTATATATGCACCATGTCTATGATATTATTTTTATCTGCCCATATAATGCAAGTTTAGGACTTCCTGAGCTAGTCCATAAGAGTTATGTACAATACTGGGCAAAACCCTTATTAAGTTTAATTTGACCAGGGCTTAAGGAATGTGGTAATTAATTTTTTTTTTTTTTGCATTAGGAAGTAAATAAACTTCAGAAGTTTCCCTTGACAGTAAGCACAAGTTTATCTTCAAATGGTTTTGGACTATAACGCAGTACTTGTAAATGAAATTTGGGAGTTCCAGTAGTTATCTGGCAAGTGACACAGACTAGGGTTAAGAATGTGACCATCCACTATGAATAGTTCCCACTTACATCTTTAGTATGTGTATTTATAGAACTACTTCTTTTATGCTTAATGCATTTAGTGGTGGGATCACTGGAATTTGTTCTTGGGCCCACTTTCCTCAAAGAAAGCAGCACAGACTGCTATCTGCTTGGGGTTTGACAAGGGATGGTATTTAACACTTATCTTGTTTACACCTAAAAATGAGGAAAGAGCAAGCCTGGTATGTATAGATCTAAGCATTTTCCTGTCCATTTGCCAGCTGAACATTCAATCACAGAAGTTGCACAAACAAATTAGGCATACAGCTATACAAACCTAGTTTGAAAAATTGGGCCATGCGTGGGTGTGTGCATCTAAATATTTTACAAGCTGAACAATTACCCTGGAGTATTTTAGGTTAGAGATAGATAAATTAGATGTCCATTGAAATTTACATCTAAGCAAAATTCAAATATGAATATGCATAAAATCTTTCAATTATCAGGTTTTCAGGCATTATGGGTGTCCTTCCTTCAGAACAGTGCTGGGCAGAGCTCCGTGCTTATGTGATTCAGTTATGTAACACAGAAGTAGCAATAAAGCTACTGCCAGAATTCAGGTTAAGAAAAAATATTTCCAGTAATCTATTTCATTGCTTCAGTATAGCAGATGTTAACAGTGGTGAAAGCAGTCAAAAAGGTGAACCAATGGAGTGGCTGAGAGGGGGGATGCCCAGTGCTACCACTCAGCCACAGAGGGGAAGGCTCATTGACAGGTTCAGGAGTTTGAGGGGAGTTTGTTGTCTCTCCACAGCATTACTTGAGTTCAGCCCACAGGTCTCCATGCAATGCCTGGAGCCTTGTGATATGGGGCTTCCTGTGGATGGGCAGTCTGGAGCCTTGCCTTTATATCTCCTTAAACCTCCTGGGAGCAGGCAGCAGCGTTTGCTCCATGGTGTCATCTACATCCCTGCATAGCTGGACTTTGTCCCCTCTCAATGGCTTCACTTCCTTCTTGATTAGAGCACAGCTCCAGCAAAAGTGATGAGCTCTGAAGTTACCCTATCAAACCATTTTCTTTTCTGAATCCAGGTCTTTTTTTTTATGTTTCATGTTGCAATTACAGAATCTAGCTACTGGCCCATGAAGTGGACTGTCAAAGGCAAGCCTATGGATAAGTCATGAGCAGAATTTTGGAATGGATTTGGAAACAGGCACTGGCTTAGACCAAAGGACACTGTTTGTATTCCAGCAGCTTAGTCTTGCTGTTCAAGGGTGCTCCCAGGATTTCCCAGGTGACTAACGTTACCTCCTGGCACCAAAGGCTTCCCTGCTGTACTCAGTCGTACTACAAGGCTTGTATCCCATATTCACTTAAGTTAATTATTACTTGTATTGAAACACTCCCTTTTAATTAATGGGAGAGTTGATGATCTCATATGTTTATCTCTTAGCAGTTTTGTTGCTTTTTAATAACTAGAACACTAGAATGACACAAACCCACAGCATCAAATGATGGTGGCTGATTGTTGCCTCAAATGGTAGAGAGGGCTGTGGTTTGGGGAAAACCCTGTTATTCAGGGCCACGTTCTTCCATGCAGTGTTTGGTGTACACCACCAGCTAACAACCACTCTGAGAGGTCCAGCAAGTCTCTTTGAATGACAGGCAATGTAAGGGGAGAAAGAAAGTCAACAACAATAAAGTAGCAGCCTTTTATGTGACACACCTACAAGTGAGCAGTGCTCATTCCCAAGAGGCTGGCAGATTACCACAGTTGCAGCTGACTGATCTGTCAAAAATTATGATTTTCTCTTCTTTTCTTCAATGGAGATCTTTTTATTTTGTCTGCTGACTTGAAAAAACACCCCAGAATTATATTTCCATTTCAGTTTCTGCTCATCAGGATGGGGATGCAAGTGAGGGGAAAGGAAAGAAAAAAAAGTGCAAACAACTCCCCACATGTATTTCCTGATAGTGTCGCCTGAACTGGTCCCAAAAATACAGAAGACACAGCATACCAGAACTGCCTACAAACTATCACCTTTACCACTTTTCCAGCAGCATTGCCAACATGACATTTCTCTGCCCAGAATGTTCCTGAACAACCAAGACTGGGAAAACCTGTGGGAAAAGTAAAGAAAGCCCAAGCTACCTTATTTGCCCACAGCAGTCCCTACAGACAGCACCTATGTGTGTGCCTCTCCTCCCCCTTCCTCTGCCCTGAAATACTGAGGGTTGGTGCCCATGGGTCTGGAGGGATCTACTGAATGGGCACTGCAGAGAAGGCTCAGCCCACTTCTGGTTGTGGGACAAATTCAGACTGTCCAGAGAAGATCCCTCCTGGTACAGATTTCAGAAAGTATGTTTTCTTCATCAGTAAACAAACAATGAGTCATTGGCTGTCACATGGGAGAAAATGAGATTACAAAGGATGTATAAGTAAATAAATTAGTTCCCGTTAGTCATGGCAACAGCTCAGTGTTTCCACCCAAGTGTTTTATTCCAATTCATCTTTCTGCCTTTATTTTTGTAGTATTGTTACTCTTTTACTTTGGGGAATGAAAGTCTAATAAGATTCTCTTGTAAATACAGTTTTAAAAAAAGCAGTTCTTGTATTAGACTACTTTTGAGGACACAGTCTTTATTTTTTGATATTTATGTTCAGGGATAGAGCTGTGGGGGAAGAAATGAAGCTGTACCCTCCTCTGCCCTGATAGTGCTGCTGGTCTTGCATGTGACCATTTGTCACTCAACCTGCAAAACCTTTTACCATACAGTTGTCTGTTGCTCAGCTCCCTGCCCCAAATGTGGGTGTATTATACTCTATCTGTTTTACAGATGCCTTCCAATAGAGCTCTGGAGGTTTGCTGACCCCTGTCCCCAGACATCAATGCCAGAATATTGTGATCCAAAGAACTGTATTTCTCTGAGGAAATGTGTGTTTTAAAACATGCTTCTGCTCCACTCCTTTCCTTTACATCTGCATCTCAGAGTAGTTGATAAAAAACTTTTTGTGTTTACACAAAAAAGTTGCTCATCCTGCAGAGATGGAAACCTTGCAGAAGAGCTGTGTTTTCACCTGTGTTTTTATTTCTTTTTTTTACAGACCTTGTTTTGCTATAGATGCTAAATAGTCTACAAATCATATGTTTTAATTATGTGTATTTATCACAATTCCTATAATCTCAGTCCATGCTAAAAGTGTGCCCTCCAAAGTAGGGGAAGTTGGAAATTGTCAGTCACATCTTGATTTAAATGTCACAGTTCTCATCTATAGGCAAAAGTGTTGTTACTATTTTCACTAAGATATGAAAAAGACTTAAGAAATTATTCCAGAGAACTGAATTATTTAAGTATTACCATCATTAACAGATTTCCCTAAAACTACTTTCCAACTGTTTTTGTCTCTTATTGCAAGACATAGGAGGAATTTAGGGCGATGGCGCCTTTTCTGGTACATTCTTCAATATGTGCAACAAAGAAAATCACTTCCTTTAAAATAATATCAAAAAGCATCTCACTCCCTCTCTGAATACAACTGTTGTTATATCTGCAGATGCTGTTAAATGTATCTGTTCTAATTGTAAAATTCACTTCAAGCTATAAAGGCGATGGCATTTTCTTGGGGCCTTTGCTCAGGGGTGACTCAGGAGCCACCCAGCAGGACTACAGAAGTATGCTCACAGCCCTAGCAGTATAAATCTCTTCATACTCTAAACAAATCAGTTTGGCTTGGTTGGAATTTTTAGGTCAGTGGTCCAAAAATGTACTTGGACTCTTAGTTCTACTGTATTTCCTGTATTTTCAATGACAGTATTTTATTGAGACTATTGTCTTTAGTCACCCAGCAGAGATGATGAGTGAGGAGAGGAGAGAAAGCATTGTGGAAGGGACTTTAGTCACTGTATGCACCAACAGTTGCTGCAAGGTTTGTGGATGCATCAGGGAGACAGCCTGGAGCCATCCCTGCTGTTTATACAAGGACTCTTATTCCTGTCTTGCAAACCTGTTTAGGCTGCAATAAATTGAAACTTCCCAGTCAAATTATCAGTGCTCTCAAAACTTGGAGGCAACGTTAGTAAAAATTTAAAATAAGGGACTTCACAGATTATTCATGCCATCAAGATAAAAGGCTGTGGGATTTGTTGCAGTACAGCAGAGAATTTTTTCATTATTAGTGGTAGCAATAATCATAAGCTGAGGCCTGTGATTCAGTTTATGGTGGCTTTAATTTATGATGGAAGACTTTATATTTAACAACAAAAGTGAGTGGATAGCAAAATTCTGTTAAAGGTAATTAACTCCACAGATGTAGGGCTGAAGGCTGCTCTAAAGAGTGAAAAAAACCCCAAATAAATCTACATGGGTGATGTATTTTATCCTCTTTCTTTCCAGCAGGTTAAATTTAAAGTATCTTTTCTTTTTAATTGACACTCTTAATGAAACAATTTAAATACTACAAAACTATGTTTAGTTCCCCTTATTGCTGTTGTCAAAGGCATTTCTACATGAAACCTGAACAAGAACAGGTCAGGTGGAGCAATGTGTGGGTGAAAGCACTTCCTCTACACAGAGTATAGCAAGATAGATTGTACGTAAACAAGTACTGATTCATGGTCTTGTCTTTGAATGAAAGGGACAAATTTGTTTCTGAATTCTCCATCTTCATTTCTGACTGGAGAATGGATTCTCTGATGTTGGACTGAATAAATCACAGCTTGTGTTCTGGTATTTTGATTTTTGCTTTTATTTAGAGGGGTTTTTTTCTTTCAAGAATGGAAAGTAAATATATGAGTCTCTCAGAGAAAAAATAAATTAATTTCTTTCAAGGCAATCCATCTGATTTGAGTTGTTCATTTAACAGAGGAAAGTGAGGCTGAAAACCAGCTCTCCAAAGGCTAGCTCTGACAGACCAAGAAGGTAAGAATTTACCCATCTCAACCTGTCAAGAGCTGATGCTATTAATCCCTACACTGCTGCATAACAAACGTGTAAGGTTAACAACTAAAGGATGGATATTTTCATTCATTTAGATTATGGGTAAAGTAAGAAAGGGTTGAGGGCTGGGTTTATTTTTTTTTCAATACTTTTAAGATATCAAAAGCACTTGAAGCAAAATAATTTAGATTCTTATGTTATGAATATAAAAGTATTTGTATTTTCTTGTTGAGACAGTGGGTGGGAGCAGTGGAATCAGGAACTTTGTATTGAATTTTGTCTCCGATAATGAATTCCTTTTTAATCAAAAGCAAGTCTCCTAACAGTTGCATGCTGTAATTTCTTTGTCCTAAATGCATCTGTATATAAAGTATACCTGCCTCTTGGGATATTTCAGCAATGAATAGAACTGTATATCTTGAAAGTACTACATAATGCCACTATAGTTGATATTTAGGTTGATGCTCTACAGCCTGGGTGCCCTAAACACATTTCTCATTACCTCATTATTTTCTTTACTGTTTATATGTGGCCTGTTCAAGTAGAACCCATTAGGCAGTGATAAGGAAAGAGGGAGAGATGTTCACAGTGAAGTCACCAAAAAGTCCAGAGTTTCTTTATATATTTGAAATATTTGCAGACAAAATTGGAGGGGGAATGGGGAGAATGGATTTTGGAGTTTGGGGGTTTTGTTTGGGTTTTTTTAAGACTCTGGTATCTGCAAACATTTGGAATGATTCATGGTTCCCAAGTGTTGTCTAGCTCAAGATGATAGATAATATGTAAATGTACCATGTATTTTCTGAGATTCTTGGGAAGTCACCATGTAGACAAAGGTTACCACCAGAGTCACACTGGAAATGTAAAAACTTGTGCACCCCAGAGTATTTATTAAGGGAAGAAAAGTTTATGCAGCTTATGGAAGAATTACTCTGCAAGAAAATTCAATTTCAGTAGCTTTTTTATCTCATTTCCTCAGTTCCTCTGTCACCCCCTGAGCTCAACCCTTTCTTTAGGAGCCCTGAGTGAGCGGGGAAATCTGTATTGAATTTAATGGTTGGCTTGGGAAGTCTTCCCCAAAGGACTGTTTGTCCATTATAACTGGCTGTCTGCTGCACTTATGCTGTTTTACTGGCTATAAGGACATGAGTACTTACATTTTCTCTCTTTCTCAAAATATTGTGGTTTGGCCGAGTGGTTTAGACTAAACTGAAGAGATATATCAGTACTAGAGAGGATGGTTTATTTTGGTCGTTTTACCTGATTGTTTTCAAACTCCATCTGCACCGTGAGTATCGGGCTGTGTGTGGGAGCGGTGCTGCGGCCGGCAGATGTGCAGGAGGCCTGATCACCATTCCTACACACACAGACACAGAGAAGGGTTTTCCCAAAATGCTCCTCTCTGTTGTAGAGGGGAATTTGGAGATGGGAGCAATGCCAGGGACCTCTGCACGGAAAGCTCGGTATGCTGGGGGAAAGGCAGATTTCACAGGGACTTGGTACTACGTCTCTCACAAGCACGGTGCAATTTAGCTGTAGGCAAGGCAGGGCTGACCACACTGTGACTTGCATTAATCACACCACGCAGACCGAGCCAGAGGACAGACTGCAGTCAAGGTCAAACAGGGCTGTCCTTGCAGTCACCCTGGCCTAACCATGGTACAGAGTGGCTGAAGCCCCTCACTGCCCCTTCAGCTCGGCTGCGGTGCGCTGCTGTTCCTCAAGGACATTTTCCAGCTGCACTGCCTGGCTGCGCCGCTCCTCTGCTGAACAAAGGGACACCTACGTTTCACCAGAATCAGCTTTGATAAAATGTCTCTTCCGAGGGACAGTCGTATGCCCGGGCCCTCACGGGTCCCCAGTGGCTTGGTCTCCTCCTCCAGGCCGTGTGCTGGGGCAGCCTGTCCCCTGCAGTCCCGGTGCCAGGATGCCTGCTCGCCCACGGACAGCTGGGCTCAGCGCCTGAAGAAACCTGTTTGCCCTCTGGCTGCAACGAGTCCGGCAGCCTATGGCTCCCTCCATCTCTGGGAAAGACTGCGCTTAAAAGACTGGCAAAGCAGCCCTGAGCACGCTCAAGTCACATACAGAAAGGATTTGGATTACAATTCTCCAGCTGCATGTGTAGCCCAAGCATCCTGGCCTTGTGCAAATGCAGTGGACTTTGCCTGTTGAACTATTTTTTCCTGTCCAAGAGGATTTTCTTATGAGACAAAAATCAGAAATTAATTTGCACTGCAAAAGTGATTGTATTGTTATTGCTCCCATGCGGCTACGGATATAGATAATATTTTACAGGAAATCATGAAGAAAAGACTATTGCTTTGAGCAAGGCTGTAATTTAGTTATCCAGAGAATATGACCCATGCTTGTATTCTTACCTCTACAGCATTGCAAGTGGTACAACACCAGCTCTAGTCCTAGTTCTGACCTAGGTTTTCAACATGACCATGTTTATTCTAATTGATAGGTTTAACATTTTAGACCTGGTTCATCAGCCTAAAGTATGAATTAGTGAGCATTTAAACCCGAGGCAAAATTTTCTTGTGTATGAATAAGAGATGCAGGAGTCCAATATATGTACTCAGTGTAGAAATGCCTTCTCTCTTTTTCTGCCTGGGATGCATGAGATGTGTCTGCAGTTCACGGTTTTATTTTACAGAAGGTGTATTTTATTGCCTCAGACTTCATGAAAATGAAAAAATCAGTGATCATACTCAATTAGTCTAAATAGCATCACTCCATCATTTTTAGGAGGAGACAAAATAACCTAAAAATATGCCCATGTAAATGACTTCTTGCATACATACTATTTCTTTTATGTCATTCTAGTGTGAACATCCCCCTTGAACAGTTTCCTATATTGGACATACTGATTACACTGTTAATTTAGCAAGCAGAAAATGAATGGAAGTGCTATTAAATACACCAAATAATTTGGATCAGAATTTATCCACTTCCTTGGGAAATGAAGGTTGGGAAGAGCATGTAGGAATAACAGCAAACACGTAAATTTAGAAGATGCAGTTCAATCTGGGAGCTGGAAGCGGAGGTAATGCTCCTGTGTCTGGCTCTGCCTGGGCTGGCAGCAGCCACAGGGCAGGGTGAGCCAGGTCTTCTGCTCTCTGGGATCAGGGGTGTAACTGGGAGCAAAAGAAACTGGGTGGAGAGGATAGGATTACTGCCTGCTGTCTCTTCCAGCCAGAATGAGGGTCAACCATGTTCCACCAATTTATTTGTGGGAGAGGAGTTAGAGGAATTAATTTACTAATCCTACAGCCAGCTTCTGTCTTCCCTGACTGCAGTCTTTCACTGATTTCCCAATATAGATTCTGTCTTCCTCTCTGCAGTTGTTTGTTATTTGTAATTCTTAATAACAAAATGCTATTTCCTAAGACTTGGAGACTTATTTCTTCATCAAATCAACTTCCACCTAATGTACATAAAGGATTTGTTCCTAATACATAAAAACCTGTAAACTAAAGCACTTGTAGTAGATTTTTTCTTGTCTAAATACATCTATCAATTTAATCTGAAGAAATTAGACACCTGCTCTAACAGTAAATGAATGTTCATGAAAATTAGGGAGAATTAGAAGGCCGATTCTTCAATCACTTACAAATCATGAACACATACTTTTTGAATAGCCCTGAAATAGCTTGCAGGAGTAGTTTTTAGGTGGCTAAAAATGGCTCACTGAACTCCTGTAGTTGTTCAGGAGAGACAATGCGGGGGCAGAGGCTTTACATGACATTGCTTCAGCTTCCTGACTGTATGACTGCAACTTAATGAGCTGCTTAGGGCTCGACCCAATGAAAGGTTTAAGTGACTAAAAAAGGGCTTATGTATTATTAAGATTCCTGTACTCAACATTGCAAATCCATACCTTCCTGTTTGATTTCGTAAGTCTCTAAATGCTGCCAGCTCTGCACCTGCACGTGTCTGGGACCATCCCTGATAGTCTTGTAATGTCTGGCTGTGATTGCAACCCAAAAATACATCACTTGTTTGCCTTAAAGGGCTGTCACAGTAGGCTTGGCACACAACCATTGGACAGATCCATCACAGGAGGCAGCAGTGGTTATGGTGCAGCTTTGGCTATGAATATGCTCCACCTTTGTTTTTGAAGGTAAAGGCAAATTCATGGGGCAGGAAAAAGGGTGTGTAGTGCCACTGTGTAATATGTCAGGTACTTACATGGAAAAGAGGGAGTCAGTAAAATCCAGAGATCGCTATCTCCTAGTCAGCAAAGCACGTTCAGGATCCCTTCATCCTGGCCAGAGAAACAGGGGTGGGATTTCTAAGAGATGCTCATGCACCACGTTTACTGGTACCAGGTTGCTTCCTGCAGAAGGTGCTGGTAGAGAATGTTCATATTCTGATCCCTTTGCCCCAAGGATTTTGTATCACAAATCCCAGGGAGTCAAATAACCACTTTGTGACCCCCAAAGTGGAGGTCCCACCCATCTCTCACATCCCTGCCACCACAGAGTTTCTGTATCTTACGATGACACCAGCACTCACATGTTGGCTTTGTACTTGAGTCACCTTAGTTCAACAACCTGGAAGAAAACAAACAACAGCAAATCCTACATAGCTTTATGCTACACTAGTGAGTCAAAGGGAGGGTCCAGTCAGGGCCAGAGCTGGTATAAGCAAGATGCAGAACTGGGAAAGGAGGAGAGGCACATGTTGCCTCTCTTCTTTGTTAGCTGAACACTTTGGTGCCTGCGTCCACAGGCTCCGTGTGTGCTCTACAATGAACACACTGCCAAGCTCTGGGTTTGGGCCCAGCTTGCTCATAGTGACCACTACGGCTGGTAAAAATATTAGCAAAGATCTGAGAAAGAAGACCAGTAAAAATTAATTAGAAAAAGATTAAGTGATATAAGAATAGGCACCTGTACAGTCACATACAGCTCAAATGGTGGCTCCTGGGGACATGTTTGTATTAGATACATGCTCTCTTAGCTTTGAATAAATGTTTTCTCTCAGAGCATAAACATTTATGATTTAATCTAGGAATTAGCCTTAGAGACACCACAAATGTCTAGGGTAATGTTAACCTTTGTCTCAGATAATCAATTGTTGTTGGTCAGCAAATAATGAATCTGATTTAAGGAGTTCTTAGGTGACACTGGTCAAACCCACACACTTCTGCACTGCTGCGGGCAAAGAACTGAGACCAAAACACAGTTCTAAAAGCGACAGGTTGCTTCATCCTTGGCACTAGCTCTGATGTATGTAGGCAGCAGAGATCAAGCTTACCAAGACCCTTATGCCCACCCTGCCCTTTAGAAGGCAAAGAACTGCCAGATGAGGGCTTATAAGTAGACCACGATTTGAGCTAGAGATATATAAAACCAGTACAGCATTCATCTGAGAGAAAATAATTGGTAGATATGTTCCTCAAGCTGCTTTATTCTGCCTACATAGAATGTTACATTGATTGAAGACATAAGCAGGAAGTACCTGAGAAATGACAACTGAAAAGCAGATTTGCTATAAGTCTTTATTTTACATTATAGCAAAAAAGACATATAGGCCATTTGAGATTGAAACCCTTTTTTTATATACATATATTAAAGAGAAAGAAAAAGAGAGAAAAAATAAATTAAAAGGAAAAAAGGAAAATAGGAAAATAGGAAAAGGAGAAGCAGGAAAGAAAAATGTCTTTTGAGAGTTAATTCTTCAGCCATTTTCCTCTGTTTTCGAGTTGGCACTCCATGACAACATTTCCATTATATGCTGTCTCTGGTGTATTGCTATCAAAGCATACAGGATTTTTCCATTGAGTGGAAAATTGGCGAGCCTTTCTTGTTTACAACTGCAAAGGTAACAACTCTGATAAAGTAATGGACATAATTATGACACTTTTAGCCAAATTGTGGGAAAAATAACATTACATTCCCTTAGCCTGGCCATTGCACCTGAATGTGTTATTCTTAAAATCAACACTGATGTTGCTTGTTAACAGCATCCCTGCTCAGAGAGGGCTGAGCACACTCAGTGACCTCCTGGCTTCAACAAATCATGGTTAAAACACTCTCCTTGCAAGTGTAGCTTAAGGATTTTCACAGCAATTGGTGCTCTCAATATGTTCAGCTTTGGGAAAAGAGTGTGAGATTGACTTCTAAAGGCAGCAAGTGAAGCTCTGGGCTAGAAGGGGAATGGGCAGTTGTATCCATCTCATCAGTCTCTCTGCAGTCCTTCCAGACTCCACTATGGGCTGCTGCTTCTTCCCAACTGCCCTTAAAATATCAGGTCCCATTTAAGGCTGAAATGGGTAGATGCTGCACATCATAGAATTATAAAATCATAAAATCATAGAATAAGCTGACTTGGAAGGGACCCATCAGGACCACTGAGTCCAACTCCTGGCCCTCTGCAGGACACCACAAGAATCCTACCATGTGCCTGGGACACTGAGTCCCTTCCTTTCATGGTGTCTCAGGTATTGTAGGCTCTCTCACCACACCTCTCCCTCCCCATCCTCACAGCTCAGGGAGTTGAGCACTGCAAACTCCCCTGAGCATCAAGCTCCAGACTCCAGCAAGCCCCTTGAATGCTCATCTTCTTAAGGCAATTCCCTAGCAAGCAGTCTACTTTTTCAGTGCTTTACCTTTGTGGTTCTCAAAGCGCTTTATGAACATTCATCAAGCTTATGTTATAACACTTGTGAGAGGTGCTACTTTCCCAAGGGTGGAAAACATCCAGAACTACCAGCTTCTGGTACACATAACTTGTGACCCAAAATAAGCACTATTAAAAATGCAATGGTGGGCTTGCTTTTATTTACCTCCTAGTAAAAAAAAGAGCATAGAAGTAAAAACATTTTCAAGTGTGCCTCCACAGCTCTGAGAGCAAGAAAGTTTTTATTTGCTTGTGCTTTTTGCCTGAAGGGAGCTGAGACAACTTAACTAAAGATGCAATTCAGGCAGTTTGGTCTGTAAGTAAAACAAAGTACACACCATATTGGATGACTCATAGTGAAATTGCAAGAGCAGATGAAATCAGTGGGAGCCATGAGCTTTTCCGTAAACAATTTCAAAGTTACTGACACCAAAGCACAGTGTTAGGCACCTGTTAGGGAAAGATACAATTAAAATACATGACATTGTGAGGTGATGTGTTGAGCAGGCAAACAGCAGTGTGGGGACCAGTACAAAACAGCATTCGTAGCATCTTTAGATCAACGTGACCAACAGCATGTCAACATAAAGGCACATTTCATTCCCTCTGGATTGGATACTTCCCAGGAATTCCCCTCCCGGGGGTATTTCAGTGGAAAGGGCCCAATGACTAGGAGGTTTGGGACAGGAATGAGGGGAATGCAACCACTCCCCGTTATCATTTTTCCCACCCACCCTCCCACGGTGAGGAGCTTTTCTCCTTCCCAACGCTTTCACAGGAGCTCTGAAGCAGCTGGCAAGGGGGGGGGCATGCCAGCTACAGCTGTGCTGGCAGGGACCCTTAAGGGAGGCTGCAAAGGCCACTGACCTCAAGCTCTGACCCTCTGCAGGGCTCCCTGTGGTCTGCTGGGAAACTCCTAAGGTAAATTAAACTGTTCTTTGGGGTGAGGGCAGAGGAAATGGTCTTTTCCTGAGTGCTCTGCAAAAGGACTATCATGACCTACCAGCATCAATACAAATTAAATGAGCTGTGATTACGTTTGCCTACACAATTTGTCCTGTCAGCTAGGGACCTCACCCATCAAATTTTGAATCCCATGAAAGTAGGTTACTGCAGTGTTGAGCTCTACAGAAAGTCAAAGTGTAGGTGATTTCAAACCTAGAACAGACATGATTGTTAGTATTGGGTCAAATAATTCATTTATTGGACTGCTACTTTTTCATATGGCAGCTGGACAGTGCTGTGCCTCCTGTCTGGCATGCATTCACAGCTATGGCAAGCAATCTCTACTCAGGAGAGGTTTGGCATTGAAAGAGCTGCAATATTTTAAATTGGGATTTGAGGAACCATGCAGATCTTTGGTCAGAATAGACTGTTTCTTGCTGAGTAAAAATTGGTCCTGTATTTGGCCAATGTCATTGACTCAAGTGTTAATCCAGAGTGCTCTGATGCATATGTCCATCTATGTTCACAGACTACAGATAAACATGTAGTGACTTAGGTTAGTGTGACAAAGGTGTTTGCAAATGAGTGTCAAAACTAGAAACACAACTGATCCTCCCAAAATTTGTTCAAGAAAAAGGAGCACCTGGTATATTTCAGTTGGGTACTGGATTTGTCAGCTAAATCAGGACTGACTTTGCTGCTGCAAGCTGTAACACTAAAATGTACCACTTGTATAGGATGCCCTCTGTGCTTTACATCTACAAATTATCCCTCCATCATCCCAGTGAACTACTACTATAATCTTATAAAACCCAGGAATATTAAATTATCAAAGCCTTCCTGACTAAGGCAAAACTACCCAGCACTTGGGTGACAGTGAAAGTTGAAAAACAAAGACTAGGCACAGTGACTTCTGAATTATTTTTCCTGTCTCTAGACAATTCTTGTATGTAATAGAGATCAGGTATAAGAATGGTAGTGATGCAGATCCGAGTTTACATATTGTTACTGCCATGTTGCTGTCTTTGCAATAGCAGTGTAAAAAAGGGATTGTTTTAAAAAGCCCCACCAAAAACCAAGACACTCCTAACTGTATTTTGAGACCTGATTATTTTTTCATAGCTCCTTTGTCATTACTAAAAACTTTGTTCCTTAAAATAATTGTGATAGATACAATCAATATTTAAAATAAATTGTACTTTATTTCATTTAACAACCCATAGTTATGATTTTGTACAGTTAAAAATTTTCTTCATCTCGGATTTAAGAATTCAGTGTTTTCAGATTTTTTTTAATGTAATATTTGTATTTGGCCACTGATTTTTATAATGCTGTCTGGTATTCAGTTTTTCCGTTATGTATAATCATTCAGCTATTTCAATGATGACTGATGGAGTCAGGAAAATTTCACTTTCAACCATATTAGGCTCTTCACACTATTTTTCTCTCAGCTAATTGTAATTTTAATTAGATCGAGCAGCAATTGATTATACTGATGTACTATTCAATTAATTCCACAGCGATGACTGAGGTTATTTGCTGAGTGACAGCAAAATACCAGGGTACACCAAATTTTACAATAATTATGGACCCATTCTACTGGAAACAGTGGTCCATCATCTTGTATACCTAAATTCTGATTTTAAAGTCACACGTTTTAAGGAAATTTTCTATTTCCCATTAGAAAATGAGGATGACTTCATTTGTTAAGTGTAGAGGTCATAACCTCTGTAACATTAAGAAGGAGCTTTAAAAACTGACTACACAAAATATCTTGGATTTAAATTTTTCATCAGAGGCAGGTGGAATCTTGGTTTGTTGTTGTGTGCCCATTGGTTTTTGCCTCCTGTTATTGTAGATCACGTAGATACAGGGAAAATCATCTAGTGATCACACTACTTATGGTCTTGTCTTTTAATTCTGGATTGAAAAGTAAAATACAGACTACACTTCTGTATTTTCTGAGCCAGAAAAAAACAGATTAGACTATGACCATTGTAGATGATATTTGATCTGCATGGATTGTACATCTGTCTAGACTGTAGACTAAAATCTTGTGCACTGATTGGTAAGAGTCTGCATTACCCATTCAAATAGGAAAGGTTGCATGAAGGTAAAATTCATGCCAGCATATAATAGCAGAAAATGACTTACACTGTCTGACCTAATTCAGAATCGTCAACCTCAAACATTTAAAAATTCAATCATGACACCAATCATGGAACTAATGTAAAATCCTGATTTAAAAGCGCATTGATTTTTCTTTTATCTACAGGTTTCTAAGTTCACAGAGAGCAGGCTTTCAGACTTTCCCTGGCAGTCATGAAGTATGAAAACATTGTTTTGAAGGTTGCACTTCTCGCATAGTCTTATGCTTCTTGGGATCAGTGCTCTGAGAAATACAATACATTTTGTATAACAATTAAAATAATTGGCAAAACAGTTTTCAAAGGCAGGTCCTATGATTAGTCACCAGTTATTAGAAAATAATTGGGAAGGCTAATGAGGAGCATTTGTTTCCTTCTCTGCAATTATCTATAGCATTGTCAGTTTCTGAAACTGACACCAGTCAGACCTCTAAAGGATGAAGTCAGCCTTTTGATATGAAGTTGATAATTAAGGCTGTAGATACACAGTAGAGAGCCAAGTAGGAACTTAAACCTGAGTCAGTGTGATGTCACAGGATTGTTGTGCTGCCTTCACTTACAACCTGCAGTTGCTTTTTCAACCTCTTGGCCCAACTCAGTCCCACCATCCCTCTGCTCCATTTGCCCAGGCTCTTGAGGTGACATGGTAAGGTATCTGTGGATCTGCAGCACATTCATGGCTGCTGTACCAAGCTGGGATGGACAAAGAAGTCCTGTCCAAGCACACAAAAACTGCTAGGCTGTGGCTGTGGGTCCTCAAGGAAGCTGCCAAGGAACTTGGCCCATGGAGTTTGAGGGCCGATGGGATGAGCTTCCCTCCATCAGTAAACAACTACATACACTTGGAAAATGTTCCTCCCAAGCAAAGAAAACACTGGTCCCTGGCCTTATACAACTCATAAATTGGTAATATAGCCTACTGGATCTCCAGGTAAAATAACCTCCCCTGTTTCTTTTCTGTTGCCTCTCCCTACACATTTTTCACCCATGAGAGGGGAGTATCAGCTTGCAGTCCTGAGCAAAGTCCAATGTGGGCAATCCCATTTTGCTGACATAACCTACCACAGCAGTGGAATGCTATATCTGCACCACTGCCTCTGAACTGTTGCACAGCCGTGGCACATGTCAGGGAGTTGTGCTCCTCCCTTGAAATGGCTGCACCTCATGGCTGGAAGATGCAATGACTGTGTCTCTGCACTGTGCAGAACAGCTAACTCTGGACAGAATTTGGTATTTAAGTGCAAAACGGAGATTACACAGCAGAGTCAAAACATTTAACAGCAGTATTTTGAATTTCAAAACTGTATGAAAGATCAGTTTTAACCTTTGAATAGAGTTCAAAAGATGTCCCTCAGCACACTTCCACTTTTAAATAAACAGGAGAATCAAGGGCCCTGACATTTCCAAAGCCCAAAACACCAGTTTGTTTTCCTTACATAAATACTTTGAATCTCAGCAACTGTCTACAAAAGATAACGATAGAATTTGTCATAGTTAAATGTGATCTGCTGATAGATTTAGCTTGCAGTTTTACAGCACCTTTGGGGAGCTCTGGTCCATTGAATAAAAGAATTTGGATGTATTGTGAGCTCTAAGGACACGTTCTTCCCCTCAACGTTTTTCATAAATGTCATTGAAGATGCAGCAGCCATGCAGTAAGTGAGAAAAGCAGCTGCCTTACCGTCAGGCTGAATTAGAATCAGTGCAAATATACTTAAGTGACTCAGCAGTAACTAAGTGAGTATTTGGGATCTATTCTCCCCTGGTAGTGGTCATGTAATTCCCCTTCATCTACATGGGAATTGACATGCACATAAAACATTGCACATGTTTTAAGCAGAAACTAAATGTGTAGTGAAGTAAACCCTTCAAGTTTTTTTCTTGAGAGAAAATACACTTACAGAAGTTTTCTGTTATCTTCTATTATTCTGTTTGTGTTATTAAATTGAGTATTTCTTACCAGGTTAGGTAGAATTAAAAATCACCTTTTTTTTTTTCCAGAATCCCTTTTTTTTTTTAACCTTTCCATTTGTTAGTGACACAGTATTAACAACCCCATGTGTATAAATGTAGTATTAGACTACTGATATCTTTTAAAGGCAGTTTTGAAAATATGGATTAGTGGCTTTTGAAAGAGGTTAATCACAAAATCATAGAATAAATTAGGTTTTGGAAAGACTTCTCAGATAATGGAGTCCAACCTATATTAATTTAGATTAGGTATATTTTCACCCCAATGGACTAACACAGAGTGACCAAACACCTTTGCTGTCCACCTCTGAACTGGACAATGCTCTTTTCCAGATTTTCAACTTAGCAGTCCCTGTCTCACATCCCTGCTAAAATGTCTCCCTAGGGGAGTAGGTATTAGCTCATACTCTAGATAGAGCAGCTGGTGAGAAAACCTGATGCATCTGGAGAAAAGATCAGGTATTTGTGCAGAAGGAGCCACATCTGGGAGGTGGTTGTTGTCTCCTGCCACAATGTGTGTAAACACATTAGTGTGGTTTGGATCTGCATGGCTGGGATCCATATGCATGCCCATCCTGTGGAAGCCATCACTCTGCCAGGCCAGTGGTAAAGCACAAGCAGCAGCACATAGGGGACACAAAATGGGGGTACTCATGAAAAAAGAAAGGCAAAAAAAAAAGAAAGACCCATAAGCCAAAAGACACGCTGTTGTGTTTTTACCCTCTTGTGCAAAACACGAATATCAAGATGAATTGACTGCCATTATGTAACTGCAAAATAGGTCTATCACACAACCTCTTGGTCTGGGGTTTGCATGTAGCCCTGTTTGATGCAGCATTATGAGGCATGCTGTTTCTTTGCCAAAGACATAGATACATATTTCTATTACTTACCCATTTTTTTCTTTTTTTTTAGTATATAGTTATGGCCTTAGGCTGGGAAAAATATTTATGCTCTTCTCTCCGGTGTATACATTTTCTAAGGACAGCACCACTCTTATGCATATGCAAAAGTGCATGCTTTACATATTTACTTTCTTTATACAAAAGTGTGCCTGCCACATCATGTACTGCTTTCACTTCTGTGCATATTCCCCCAAATTTATCATCTTCTCATATTTAGAATGTAATTCTCACTCAAATCACAAGCAGCCAGCTCTTCTTAATAACAGTTATTTCAGAGATAACAGCTAATTATGACATTTTAAAAGGCATACATTAATATTTCAGTAGGCTCAATGTTTTGAAATACTACTCAGGGCAACATCTTGTTTGTTTTTGCAGGGAAACCTAAGGATTCATTCAGCAAATAGGCAGTTAAAACATCCTTCAACATGCAAACCCTTGCAAACACTTTCTACAGTGTCTTCTGTTCATCATAAGCCACACTTCGGAAAAAAAACAGCTTTAATGGATCGCTTCTTAATGTAATTAAGTATATTTAACAACAGTATGCTTCAGAGTTCTTAAATTAGTCCTTTGCCTCAAGACAATGTATTCATCCAAATCCCTCCCTAAAACATTCTTATTCTGTAAATCCTATTAGCATTAATCTGCTAAAGTTAGGTGTGTTTTATCATTTTTTTTTCAGATACCTGGACAACTTTGAGAGCTACTGCTCATTCAGCAGCTTATGGTTCTTTCTGGAGGTCTAACTTAGCCTGGAAATTTTGAAGGGTTCATGTCACCTTGCCTTGAGACATCCTCAACTCAACAGCGCTATAGGGAAAAGAACAAAGTGGAGGATTTATTGTAGGATGGCATTAGCAAGGGTGTGGTAAGACGGACAAAACCGAGACCGAAACCTAACTGTGTACTATAAATGCAAAGGAGAGAAGAGATAATTCACCTCTCTTTTATCACTTCCACAGTGCATTTTGTTCTAGAAACAACAGAGACTTTTATCTGAAAGTCCTTGGATGACCGATCCCATTTAAATTCAGACTAAGCCTCTGCAGGCTGGAGTGAGGCCTGACCATGCTGTGAGGTGGAGCCAGCAGGGACCCCAAATATTTTTCAGCTCTAAAAAAGCACGGTCAGATTATTGTTTCAAAAGGAAGATTAACACCTCTCTGAACTGAAATCAAATGATGCACAAAAACCCAGGAAAGGGGATTTCTGTTCCTCCCTGAGGTGCATGCAAAGTCTTTCTTGGAAGAAAGAAGTGGCCACATTTTCCTTTCAGGTTTATCTCACAGGCTTGTGAAAGGCACTTGGAACTTCCCAAACCATCAATTAAGTGCTGTGAGAATTTGTAAAAGTTAACAAGGGGAAGAGGCAGTTGTTTGAGGATTTCTAAACCATTTTAAGCAGGAGCATAGAAAGATTGCTGAGCACACATTTTTAAATCATTGTATTTCAAGCTTCTAAAAATCTTTGTCCCAAGATCTCACTACTATATTAGTGAAAAACAAGACAGAAACAAGAAAACAAGACAGCAGGGCGGCTGACTTTAATTTGGATTCAGGAAGAGTGGTGTTGCCCAGCCTTGCCTTCCAAGCCAGGAAATGTCTCCTGAGGAGAACCAGTACAGCCTCCTCTCCTCGAAGCTGCCATGATGGAAAGGGTTTACAATATTTTAGAGTGGCTTCCCTCTTCCTCCCTGCCCACCCTGAGGGATTATCTTTTCCCATAGCCCAAGGACAATACTGGGAGGAGTGTGCCAAGGGGAAAGCACTGGGGCTGGCAGGGTGGCTATTCCCACTAGAGACCAGGGCCACCATGGGGGGCTTCTGTCCTCTGCCTTTACCCACTCGTGGAGGTCTTTCCCGTGAAAGGGGCACAGCAGCTGGCACGGGCTGGACATACACCCAACCACGGGGCTCTGTTTCGGAATTGGCTTACCCCAGGGACCGGCCTGAAGTGTGTCAGGGGAGGTTTAGGTTGGGAATTAGAAATAAAGGTTTTTCACCCACAGGGTGGTTGGGCACTGGAACAGGCGCCCCAAGGAAGTGGTCACAGCACCAAGCCTGACAGAGTTCAAGAAGCATTTGGAAAACGCTCTCAGCATATGGTGAAATTCTTGGAGCGTCTGTGCTCGGCAAAGAGTTGGACTCGATGAACCTTGTGGGACTCTGCCAACACAGGATATTCTCTGATTCTGTGGCTTGGGGTGGCTGCCGTGCCCACCACCCTACCAATCACCGCCCGACCGGGCTGATACACGGGGCGCTGAGGCTGAAACTTCGCCCCGGGCCGGCAGGGAAGAGCTACGGCTGCGGCCGCCCCGCGGCTAATGGGCGGCGGCGGTGGAAGCGCCCCGATACCGCGGCTGGAAATTCCCCGGCGGCAGCGGCCCCGCGCTCCCGGCCGGTGAAAGCCCCCGGCCCGTGGCAGTCTCGGGGCGAAGCCGGCGCGCCCCTCCCCGCCCC